>SJYX01008649.1:88106-109424 GCA_006410675.1 Oreotragus oreotragus | reverse complement strand
TATGACCAACCTAGATAGCATATTCAAAAGCAGAGACATTACTTTGCCAACAAAGGTCCGTCTAGTCAAGGCTATGGTTTTTCCAGTGGTCATGATTGGATGCGGCAGTTGGACTGTGAAGAAAGCTGAGTGCTGAACAATTGATGCTTCTGAACTATCGTGTTGGAGAAGACTCTTGAGAGTCCCTCGGACTGCAAGGTGATCCAACCAGTCCATTTTAAAGGAGATCAGCCCTGGGATTTCTTTGGAAGGAATGATGCTACAGCTGAAACTCCAGTACTTTGGCCACCTCATGCGAAGAGTTGACTCATTGGAAAAGACTCTGATGCTGGGAGGGATTGGGGGCAGGAGGAGAAGGGGACGACCGAGGATGAGATGGCTGGATGGCACCACTGACTCGATGGACGTGAGTCTGAGTGAACTCCGGGAGTTGGTGATGGACAGGGAGGCCTGGCGTGCTGCGATTCATGGGGTCGCAAAGAGTTGGACATGACTGAGCCACTGAACTGAACTGAACTGAAACCAACATTGCATTACAGGGATAAATCCCTCTTGGTCATGGTTTTAATCATTTTTAATATGTTCCTGGATTGGATAGTAGTTGTGAAGGATGTTGGTGTCATGTATTCATGTTGGGCACTTCTCTTCTTTGTATAGCTTTTGTAACAGGTTAATGCTGACCTCGTGGATGAGTTGGGAAGTGTTCTCTACTCCTTTAGTTTTAAGAGCATTTATGTAAGATAAGTATTTTTTCTTTAAATATGTGATGGGATTCATTATTTAAGTCATGTGGTACTCGGATTTTCTTTGTGAGAAGATTTTAAAAGACTAATCCACTTTATTTACTTGTCATAGGTCTAGTCAGCTTTTCTGTGTCTTTTAAAGTCAGGTTTCTAATGTGTTTATTTCTGGGAATTTGTCCATTTCACCTAAGTTGTCTAATTTCTTGGTATAAAGTTGTTCGAAATACTTCCTTATAAACTTTTTAATCCTTATTAAATCAGTAGTGGTGTCCTCTTTCATTCTTGATGTTGGTAATCATGTCTTCTTCCTTTTTTTGGTCATTCTAGCTAAAAGTTTGCCAATTTTGATGATCTTTCCAAAGAGTCAACTTTTGGTTTCATTTATTTCCTGTTTCCTGTCTCACTGATTTCAACTCTAACCCTTTTTGTTATTCAGGCCTTAAGTCATCTTCTACTCTTTGCCACCCCATGGACTGCAGCACTCCAGGCTCCTCTGTCCTTCACTGTTTCCCGGAGTTTGCTCAAACTCATGTTCTTTGAGTCAGTGATACTATCCAACCATCTCATTCTCTGTCACCCCCTTCTCCTTCTGCCCTCAGTCTTTCCCACCATCAGAGTCTTTTCCAATGAGTCAGCTCTTCGCATCAGGTGGCAAAGTACCGGATCTTCAGCTTTAGCATCCAGTGGACATTCAGGGTTGATTTCCTTTAGGATGGACTGGTTGGATCTCCTTGCAGTCCAGGGGACTCTGAAGGGTCTTCTCCAGCACCACAGTTCAAAAGCATCAATTCTTCGGCACTCAGCCTTCTTACGGTCCAACTCTCACATCCGTACTTGTATACATGCTAAGTCGCTACATCCATACGTGACTTCTGGAAGAAACGTTGCTTTAACTGTATGGATCTTTGTCGGCAAAGTGATATCCCTGCTTTTAATATGCTGTAGACTGGTCATAGCTTTCCTTCCAAAGAGTAAGCGTCTTTTAATTCTGTGGCTGCAGTCACCGTCCACACCCTTGATCCGTTTTTTTTTTCTGTTTGTATTGGGCTGTTTGTTCTTTTTCTAATTTCTTAATGTGATAGCTTAGATAATTAATTTGAAACTTTTTTTTTTTCCAAATTAGGCAAATAAACTTTCCACTAAGTTCTGCTTTGTTACATCCCACAAATATTGTTATTATTTCATTTTGATTTGTTTCGAAGCACTTTATAATTCCCATTTTAATTTCTTGTTTGACTCATGGATTCATTAGAAATGTGTTACTTAATTTTCTAACATTTGGGGATTTCCCAAATTACTTGCTCTTGTTGTGGATTTCTAATTTAGTCCTGTTGTGATTGGAAAACATACTGTTTATTATTTAAGTTCTTTTTAATGTATTGAGGCTTGTTTTATCGCATATATGTAGTCTCTGTTGGGGGATTTTCCATGTAATTTTTAAAAGAATGTGTATTCCGCTGTCATGAAGTGAGGTGTTCTATAAATGTTAATTAAGGTCAACTTGGCATAAAGTTGTTGAAGTCTTCTGTATCTGTACTGATTTTCTGTCTGGTTATTCTGTCAGTTTTCTTAGACCAGAGTACTGAAAGCTCCAAGTGTAATTATTAAACTTTCTGTTTTTCTTTTCTTCAATCAGTTTTTGCTTCATGTATTTTGAGACTTGGTTGTTAGGTATTTATACGTTTATAATTGCCATATCTTCTTAATGCATTGATCTCACTATATTTATGAAATATCCCTCTTTGTCTCTAGGAGTGTTTCTCATCCTAAAGTCCATTTGTCTGATATTAATATAGACATTCCAAAACCTTAGTTTTCCTATTTACATAGTGTATGTGTTTCCTTCTTTTAACTTTCAACCTATGTGTGCTTTTGAATCTAAAGTGTTTCTCTTTAGATAGCATATGTTCTTAGGCAGCATAAAGCTGGATCTTTTTTATCAGTCTGACAGTCCACTGTGGGTTGAATTATTTATTCCAGTAACATTTGTATGATTTTTTAATCTTGTTGTATTTATGTCTGCCATTTTGTTGTTTGTTTTCTATATGGCTCATATCTTTTTTGTTCCTCTCTCTCCTCTTTTTTGCTTTCTTTTTTTAAATAGATATATTTTTGTATACCATTTTCATTTATCTGCTGATTTCTTGACTATATTTTTATTGTTATTTCCTTAGTCTTTGCTCTAGAAATTACAATATATATTCTACCTTTCCACTGTCTATTTTACTACTGACTTAGTTCTAATAAAATGTAGCAAATTTATTCCAATATGGCCATTTTTCCCCTCTTTGTTCAATGATTGGGAAGTCTGTATATATTATAAACCAAACAATACTGATTGTTATAATTATAATTATTGTTTATGCAATCTTTATATTCTTTAAAGAAATTAAGGGAAGGAAAGAGAAGATATATATTTATACAGTCTTCTATATTTACCACATATTTACCATTTCCAATGTTCTTTATTTCTTTCTGTGGATGTGAGTTACCATCTGGTGTCGTTTCCTTTCAGCCTAAAGGACCTCATTTACTGTATCTTATAAGGCTAAAAAAAAACTCTCATTCTTTCTCTAGCAATGTCTTTATGTTGCCTTCATTCATGATTAATGCTATTGCTAGATATAGAAATATAGAGAGAGATGTACAGATATATAAATATGGCTTCTTGGTAGACAGGTTACTCCCGCACTCACCTCTTTACCACTCTGAATATTGTTATCTGTCCTCTCCCACCGTTGTTTCTGATGAGACGTCAGCTATCAAACATAATCTTGTCTGCTTGTCCATAATGAGTTATTTTGTCTTGCTGCTTTCAAGATTTTCTCTTGCAGCCATTACTTCTTCAAATATATTTTTCTGCCAACTTCCCTCTCCTTTATCTTTCTCTTTCTCTCTCCCTCTCTCACCATACATGTGTTGATATGCTTGCTATTGTTACACAGATCTCTGAGGCTCCGCTCAGTTTTCTTCAATGTTTTTGATCTTTCTCCTCTTCAGATTGGATGATTTCTATTGGCAAATGTTCAAGTTTACGGATTCCTGTTCGTTTAACTCACTGTATTTTTCAACTGTAAAATTTTTATAATTCTTCTTTCTCTATTGAGATTCTGTATCTATTGAAGCACTGTCATCTTAGTTTCTCTTAATTCTTTAAATATAGTTTCCTTTAACTGTTTGACTATGTTGCACTAACTGCTTTGCGGCCCTTGTCTGCTAAATCCAACATCAGAGTCACCCAGAAGCAGTTGGTATTGACTGCTTTTCCCCCTAAATATAGATCATCCTTTTTCATTTTTTTTTTCTCATGTCATACAATTTTTTGCTGACAGCTAAATATTTTAGATGGTATATTGTAACAACTCAGGGTTCTGATAGTTTTAATTAGCTTGCCTAAACATAATCTGCAGAATCTATCTCCCCTGCAGTCTGCTCAGTTGTTGCTTTGTTTTTTTAATTCTTATTTTTATTTCATGAACCTGGCTTCCTGGGAGTTGCCCCTTTGTGCACATAGCTTAGTGACCAGCCAGTGATTGAGCAGAGATTGTGCTCAAAGACCTTGAACCCATAAGACTTCCATCCTCTGCCAAGCAATCTGTATGTGGGTTGAAGAGAACATTCAAAGTTCAGGCAGTTCTCAAGCCTGCTTTGACTTTTCCCTGGGGTCTCCTAGGTCTCCCCAGCATGTACCATATTTTCCCAGTCAACACAAGATGTATGGAGAGCTTATCTGGCACATCTATAACTCTCATTTCCAGATCTCCCCATCACATTTTTGGTTTGAATCTCAACGAGGACAGCGGCCTCAGGCTAGCAAAACTGCGCTGTTCCACCCTCCGCCCATTCATTTTCCTACAGCTTGCTACTTTTATTGGCAATGCTACTGGGTTTTCCCTTATGCTCCAAATCAAGGCAGGCTTCCCTGGCAGCCCCGCCCTGATAAACCACCATTCTAGCCAACTAAGCTAGGGGGTGAGGTGGAGATCTTCTTACCCAAAGTTCTGCCAGCTTTCTATGAATAAACACGTCTCAGTTTGTACTTTGCCTTCAGTCATTATCCAGAGCCATGAAAGGATTGTTTTAAGGACCGTTCAGTTTTAAACTTGTTTTTTGGGGGTAGTGAATTTGTTGGCCTCTTGACTCAGAGCTGGAAGTCCCCTGGCAGAAGAATCTTGCTAGTCTGTATAAAGTATTTAGGATGTGGTTGTAATGAAAGGCCTTATCCTTGACTCCTTGTGGATTTTGGCCCCTGACTTCCCAGAATTCCCAGTCCTCCTCCTTAAGAAGCTTCCAGAGACTGAGGTTCCCTGAGACGGGTAATAACCAGCTGCACAAACTTTCACTCCGCCCATTTCCCCATCAGCAAATGTGACTGTCAAAATCGTGTCTGCATGTGCTTACATCGGCTTCAAATCCAAGGCAGTTCTTTGCCCATTAACTGACCCAAAGGCAACAGGTGGGACCTGTTTTTGGCAGAACTGTTGAAGAAAAATGGCCTCGTCATCAGCCTGTTTCACTTTCATTTATCTCTGTCATCTGGGAATACAATATAGATAGTATCAGGCTCAACAAAAGGTACAGTCTGATATTATTTTCAGTTTTTTGTCTAGACAGAGAAGACTAAGCACTTGAATATCAGAAATGCCTGCCACGAAAAATAAGAGAGGTGGGCTCAGTGGAAGGCCAGAGGGGTAGCACTGCTTGCTATATTCTTGGTTTTTTGGTTTTTTTTAAAAGAAAAAAGTTCAACTCCACCACCCACTCATCAGGTGATTGGAGACTGTAGTTGTAAAAATGTGCTGCAGGCAGAAGTTCTGAAAAATCCCAGAAAGTGCTGAAAACATCTCTAAACAAGGTATTTTTCTCCTGCACCTTTCTTGCTAAAGGTCCCAATTGCTGCCAAGAAAACTAGTGAGAATGTTAGCTGCCAAATAAAAAATTTATGACAGTGTTTGGCAAAGGACTATCTCACTGCTTGTTTTATACATTTCCACAAGGCACTTGAAGGCAACCTCTTTCTCTTCCCCTCCTACCTCCCCCCACACTTTGGGTACGTATACCTTACAGATAACTGTTCTGGGTCTGTTCTTTAATAAAAGAGCAAACTCCTATAAAGTAGGATTAAACAATATAACTTTTTCCCCCTTCAGTAACCTCAGAAAATGTGGAAAATGTTTTCAAATATGTGTTGCATAGAAGGAGAAAGAGAGATGCTGGGTTTGCTTGCTTAGAATAGGCACATGTATAAGAAAAAAAAAAAAATTAAAAAGAACCTTTCAGTGAACAATTGACTGTAGACTCTTAGTGGCAGAAGGAATCCTAGAAATCCTCCAGTCCTTGCACCCTACCCCTCCACACACACCCAGCATTTTGCAGACAAGGAAATGGGGGCCCAGAAGAAGACAGTGTCCTGCCCGAGGTCACACAACTGAACCCACCTGGGAGGAGAACCTGGCTCCCACCTGACTACCACGCTCTACCCTCCACATCACAGCAGAGCTCACGTCACTTTGGCTTGTTGGGAACCCCCCAAGGCCTATGCACTTGCCACGGGTTTTATGAGCATTAGAAGTCTAGGCTTTTCTACTTTATGAAAATTAAAACATTTCCTTCCCAAAATCTCTTTTTAAAAAATCAAACGCACTAAAAGTGAGTCCAGATGCGGCAGTCATGCTACTGAAATGGCACTGCCCGCCCATATCAATTAACCTCCAGGCTGTGCCATTAAATTAAACCTTTTCAAAAGGATAGGGGTAGGGAGGTTGCTGGGAGAGATGTTTTAGAAAAAAGTTATGAAGTGATTTTGGATGTTGATAGTGATAATTATGTAGGCTGGCGATCACCCTGAAATAATTTTGCCTGCCTGTCTAAGAAAGCAAAATTATCTCAGTCTTTTCAAAACAGTTATCAGATGGTGCTCTTAGTTGTTGATCAGTGCTGCTTAGCACCCACCTCATCCTTCTTACACGTTCGGAAGCCTGGCTGCAGCCATGTGCCTTGCCTGGCTTCTGCTGTGGCTGTCGTATGCCCACCCAGTGATGCTGAAGCACGGGGCTGGGGCTGCGGCTGCCTTTTGCTGTGGCTGAGTTAAGGAAGTGAGTGTTATTTGATATAAACTGCTGTGGACAGAGCAGGAGTAAGCGGATTATTTCAGACAGCGTTAGGAGGTAACTGGAGGAAGATTAGCACTCCACGAGGCAGATATCACAAGCAAATTAGAAAACCTCCCCAATTAGTACGAGAAACCCAGATTTGTGCTGTTTGTGATCTTCTGCTGAAAGGCAAAGTGTCGACATTATGGGCTCGAGTCTTGATTTAAGTTGAAATGTTGGCATTTCCTATCAGGGCATGTTAGCATCTGAGGCTGTGTACTGGCCTAATAAATGAAATAAACCCCTGTTCTCCCAGGCTGCCAAGTCTCCCCCTGTTCTGACATTCTATACATTGGGTAATGTTTTCTTTGGCCCTGGAATAATCTCTAGGGCACATTATAATATTTCGATACTGGCACTATTTGACATGACTCCAGTATCCCGCTCTTAATCTGTCCTTTGTTTGTTTGTCCTGTGGCACATGTATTGTGCTGAAGTCATAAAAATGGAGTGTGCAAAATGCCAGATGCTACAAATGCAATTAGATACTTAAAAATAGCTTCCTTGGTGGCACTGCTTGAAATCTGAACTGGGCCCTGTTTTTTCAAGCAAGGTGGCACTTTTCTGCTAAGCTACTGAATGTGTGCTCTGACAGGACGCACAGGTCCCCCTTCTGAGGCCACTGGGCAAGTGCTCAGGTCATTCTAGAAGTCAGACCAGGCACCTGTCATCCTGGCAACGTCACGGCAGTCTCAGGTGGGCTTCTGTCCTCATTCTCCGAGTGCCCTGTGTAGTCTCCAGCATCTCGGCCTCTGATGTTTTACGTCAAGTTGTACGTGGTAGAAGCCCTCCGTAGACTGAGGCTGACTTATGTAAAGAAAGTGGGGTAGCTATATGCCTTGTTTGAAGATTGGACATGCATTTCAAATAAACGTTTATTTCACCAGAATTGAAACAGCTGCAAAGCCCAGAATTTATTTTGCCATCTTATCCGAGGAAGAAGGTAACATTTTTGTATATGTGTGTGCTTAGTCGCTCAGTCATGTCCGACCCCTACTGACCCTTTGGACTATAGCCCGCCAGGCTCCTCTGTCCATGGGATTTTTCAGGCCAGAGTACTGGTGTGGGTTACCATTTTCCTCCTCCAGAGGATCTCCCCAACCCGGGAATCAAACCTGCGTCTCCTGTGTCTCCTGCACTGCAGGTAGATTCTTTACCGGCTGAGCCAGCAGGGAAGCCCTGTATATGTGTATGGAAGCTGATGAATAGTGCATATTCTTCTGACTCTAAACATAGAACGTATTCATTACAGAAATTTTTGGAAAATGTGGTGAGTCATAGAAGATTTTTTTTTATTTATTTAATCAACATGATCTCAACACCTAAGCACAATTACTTTCATTTCAATGTATGTCTTTCCAATTTTTCTTCAAGTTTATACAGGCAAACGTTTGCTCAAGTTTACCCTTTTGCAGAATTAGGGTCATAATATGCACAGTATGTGTAATCTTTGCTTTTTACCTAATATAGACAAGAAAATGTGTCATCTTAAGGACAAGTAGGATAAAACAAGACCCTCTCAAACCTTCTGAATGATTGAGAACAAATTTATTCAGTGTTGTTTTAGTATTAATCCTATTTCAGTATTTTTTTTCTTTGAAAATTATAGTGTTTATACCAACTCTCAACTCACCAATGTTATAGGAAATATTATCATATCATTATGTGTTTTTGAGGAGAACTTTGCATTTTCTCTGTTTTTACATGCATGATCTAATCTGAACATCACAAAAACCTTTAACGTAGGTGGAAAAAAGAACAGATGTTGTTATCCCTGATTTGATTCATAAATGCAAAATGAGCTACAGTGTAAGATGCACCGTGATGCCAGTCCTTATTCTTCCCACAATGCACTGCATGTGGTCTTTGAAACTGGAACTCATTTTATTTTTTTAATTTTTAAAACTTTATTTGGCTGTGCTAGGTCTTTATTGTGGCATGTGAAATCTTTAGTCGTGGCATGCGGGAACTAGTTCTTTGACCAGGGACTGAACCCAGGTCCTGTGCATGGGGAGGGTAGAGTCTTAGCCACTGGGCCACCAGGAAAGTCCCTGGACCTCATTTTAAATACCAACTTTGCCACTGACTAGCTGTGTGATCTTGGGCAAATTCACCCCCCTAAGCCTCAGTTTTCTTCTCTGGAAAATGGTAATGTTGATATTTTTGTCATAGATTTGTTAATAAGGATTAAATAAAAGAATTGGTGTGAAGTACATGATAGTGCCTGGTCAGTCGCTCAGTCCTGTCTGACTCTTTGTGACCCCATGGACTGTAGCCTGCCAGGCTCCTCTGTCCATGGAANTTCTCTGGAAAATGGTAATGTTGATATTTTTGTCATAGATTTGTTAATAAGGATTAAATAAAAGAATTGGTGTGAAGTACATGATAGTGCCTGGTCAGTCGCTCAGTCCTGTCTGACTCTTTGTGACCCCATGGACTGTAGCCTGCCAGGCTCCTCTGTCCATGGAATTTTCCAAGCAAGAATACTGGAGGGAGTTGCCATTTCCTTCTGCAGGGGATCTTCCCCAGCCAGGAATCAAACCCACATCTCCTACATTGGCAGGCAGATTCTTTACCACTATGCCACCTGGGAAGACTTAGGATAGTATAAGGGACTGAAAAAGATAAATAAATCTTACTATTGTTTTTTTTCTCCCATATTCTCTCTTTCTTATAACATTGTGAATAAAGTATTATGTTTCCTTTTCCAATTCACTCAATTCTTAGTTTAGCATTATTTTAAATAATAATTATTAATATTTATGTAATAATATACAATTTAAGAAAATGCAGAAATACAAAAAGTACTCACCACCTAAATACAAACACCGTTACCACTTGGCTACATTTCCTTTCAGTCCTTTTTTTATTTTTTCTGTGCAAAGGCTTGCCATTTTTATACATGTCAGCTAGTGTCTTGCACTAAGGAATATCAGTGGCAGTTAAGGTATGTGCTTTATAGACCGTGGTCTGTAGCTGCCACGTCTTGCTCTTGCTTCCACATCTTAAAAGAGATCCCTGGGACTTCCTTGGTGGCCCAGTGGTTAAGACTCTGTTCTTCCACTGGAGAGGGCGTGGGTTCGATCCCTAGTACAGAAAGTAAGATCCCACATGCCATGCAGCTCAGGCAGCCAAAAGGGAGAGAAAGCAAAGTGTCTCTTTGGAAGCCTACTTCCATTGGCAGGAAGCCAAAATGGGGAGTTGGATGGGTGGTCATAGCAGGAGTGCAATGAAGATGTTTCCAGAACATAGGGTCTCTAAATGCATTGATGAGTCCCTCACCCAGTGGTCCTGTGGCCTTGGAGTAAATTGTGTAAAATATTGGTCCCCAGCCTTTTTGGCATCAGGCACCAGGTTTTGTGGAAGACAGTTTTTCCACAAACCAGGGGCAGAGGGGATGGTTTGGGGATGATTCAAGTGCAGTAGGGTTTGAGCTCCTCTGAGAATCTAATGCCACAGTTGATCTGACCGGAGAAGCAGCTCAGATGGTATGCAAGCAGTGGGGAGCGGCTATAAATATGGATGAAACTTCACTGGCTCACCAGCCACTCACCTCCTGTTCAACCTGGTTCCTAACAGGCCACAGAGCAGTATTGGTCCCTGACCCAGGGGTTGAGGACCCCTGGTGTATGAGAATCTAATGCCACAGTTGATCTGACCGGAGAAGCAGCTCAGATGGTATGCAAGCAGTGGGGAGCGGCTATAAATATGGATGAAACTTCACTGGCTCACCAGCCACTCACCTCCTGTTCAACCTGGTTCCTAACAGGCCACAGAGCAGTATTGGTCCCTGACCCAGGGGTTGAGGACCCCTGGTGTAAAACCCAGGGCTGCTGCTGCTGCTGCTAAGTCACTTCAGTCGTGTCCAACTCTGTGCGACCCCATAGACGGCAGCCCACCAGGCTCCCCCATCCCTGGGATTCTCCAGGCAAGAACACTGGAGTGGGTTGCCATTTCCTTCTCCAATGCATGAAAGTGAAAAGTGAAAGTGACGTCACTTAGTCATGTCTGACTCTTTGCGACCCCATGAACTGCAGCCTACCAGGATCCTCCATCCATGGGATTTTCCAGGCAAGAATACTGGAGTGGGGTGCCATTGCCTTCTCCGAAAACCCAGGGCATCCCTTCAAAAAACCGGCTTCTCTGACATAGAAAGAGGGACTGAACTTCAACAGAGGTCACCACCATTGTCCGGCCCAAATTCAACCTCATTATCATCCAGGGCATGGGCAACTCAGAGTTACTACACCCAGATATCTTCAGCCACTGGGAAGAAAAGCCTCTCCCAGCCCTTAAAAGGTATTCTGTTCAAGCCGAAAGGAAAATTCCTACTGCCAAGCATCTCCTGTCAGCTAATTTGATAGTTCTCTATCAGTCAACCATTAGTGAATACATTGATTCTTCTTCTTTTTTTTTTTTTTTCTTTTTTCCTTTTTTGCGGTTCTGCCTTGGCTATTCCCAAGATTTCTCTGAACCAGTTGGGCAAAATTGATTTTTATTAGTTCCACTGGCCTTGTGGAAAATTATCTCATGAACTGGTTTTTATAGGAAGACTCAAAGCCCAGCACAGGGTGAAAAACAAGCCTATAGCAGTCAAAACTGTTGTCTGAAATGTCTTCAGACTGGAAGGCTGAATTTATTGCACAAAACAAGTACTAGCGAGGCGGAGGTGTGCAGTCCTGCTCATTATCACTGGAAAGGAGAACCAAAAAGCTGAGTAAAAAATTAAATTTTAATAATGCCGCTGATATTTTCTAAATCTTTCCTGACAGAAAGATTCTCATTATTTTTATCTGTCTCTGAGTAGGTTCTTTTAGTGCCATCTCAGACATGGCCTCAGCTCTGATTGTTTTCTAGGCTTTAAAGCTTCTGAAAAACCAAATATATACAGAGAGAAAGATGCTTTAGATTGTTCAAGGAAGGGCCGTGACCGTGGTAACATTTTGGCTCGCATATCTGCAGCCAACATTTGCTGGGAACACCTTCTGCTTCCACAAAAGAGGTCCGTGTTATTAAGACAATTGAAGTAAATCCCCCGAAACAAAGAGAACCCGCGATCCACTGTATTTGGCTACAGGGGATCCCAGGGGCCCCCAAGTCCCAAATTTGGGTTTGTTCCGGAAACCACCCCATGCTAGCCATGAAAGGAGATTCAAGGGGGAAAAAAATGAAATTATCTTATTGTTTCAGTAAACGTGCAAACTCGCCTTCCAAGTATCACAATAGTACAGAATTGTTTGGGGGATAAGAGAGAAAATAAAGCCAGAATCATTAAAGTAGCCAACCCACAAAAATGTGAATTCTTTTTGTTTTCTTAGTTCTTTAGTGCCTGCGTATAAACCTGTCTTGGTCCCAAAAGGATTTATATCAATTTGCAAAAATGTATACCATACAATAGATTTTCTATATAGTAAATGACGTCCAGAGGGAGGTTAGTACACAAACAGTGGAACAGCTCATGAGTTTGTGAGAAGCGGGCTACAAATTTATCTCTAGGCATCTGGCAGGCCACTTGAAGAGGAAGATGGTTTCTGTTGCTATTTAGTCACTAAGTTGTGTCTGACTCTTTTATGACCCCATGGACTGTAGCCTGCCAGACTTCTCTGTCCATGGGATTTCCCAGGCAAGAATACTGGAGTGGGCTGCCATTTCCTCCTCCAAGGGATCTTCCCAACCCAGGGTCGCACCCATCTCTCCTTCACTGCAGGCAGATTCTTTACCACTGACCCACCAGGGAAGTCCTGTGGTTTCAGTTAGATGAGTCCACATCCATGAGATGAAAACACAGCCCCGGAAAGAACACCTTCCCATGGGATCTCATTGCAGGTGCACACACCGTACGGAGTAGTAAACATGTTCAAGAGCATCCTTCCAGGAGATACAAGTTCCGTCCCACAAGCATAAGCAGGAGGTGTGGAGCTAAGCACAGCCAAGCGCGCACGTGCAAACCTAAGCCTAGCAGATGGTAGAGACTCCTGGGGCCTCCGCTGCTCCAGGGGAGACTCCTGTGCCTCCAGGAAGGTGGAGCCCACTCATTAGGCCCCTCGATCAACACTGTTTCCCTCAGCTGGACTTCTGACAAGTGTTCAGCAGGGAAGTTTGGAACAAAGTGAAAGTGAAGTTGCTCAGTCATGTCTGACTCTGCAACTCCAGGAACTGCAGCCTACCAGGCTCCTCCATCCATGGGATTTTCCAGGCAAGAGTACTGGAGTGGGTNCACTGTTTCCCTCAGCTGGACTTCTGACAAGTGTTCAGCAGGGAAGTTTGGAACAAAGTGAAAGTGAAGTTGCTCAGTCATGTCTGACTCTGCAACTCCAGGAACTGCAGCCTACCAGGCTCCTCCATCCATGGGATTTTCCAGGCAAGAGTACTGGAGTGGGTTGCCATTTCTTTCTCCAAGAGATCTTCCCAACCCAGGAATTGAACCTGGGTCTCCCACATCGTAGGTGGACGCTTTACCGTCTGCGCCACCAGGGAAGTCCCTAGTTTGAAGCTGTATCCAATTCAGTTAGGAACCTCCTATGGTACCACCTTATATTGATAATTAGAGCACTCCTGTTGTCTAGTAGCCAGTTAGAGGGCTGGATTTCACCATTCATGTGTGAAGATTAAGGCCAGGGATCTTGAAGGCAGTACCTCCAAAGAATGACAGAGGACAGGATGGCTGCTTCTTTCTAAGATTCAGGCTGTTCCGTGGCTCAGTTTCTTTAAAGATCACTCTTGACTTCTGGTTTTTGGTTTTCTGACTTTTGATTTTTCTGTTTATCACAGCCAAACAATGAGCCTGTTTATCACAGCCAAACAGAGTGCAAAGGCCACTCTGCTCCTTCGCAGTTTAATTCCTTTATTTTTACCAAGTCCACAGACGTGGCTGTCAGCGAACATCCTCAGGGATGCTTGGGTCACATGTATTTACTATCATTTTAGGAAAGGGAAAATGGAGTCACATTATTTTTCACCAGATGACTCAACAGATTGAGCGTAGGGGCCATCCTGCAAACCTCTCTGCCACTCATCCTCCAAAAAGAGGCCACTTGGTTTCCCATGTCAAGGGCACTGGCCTATAAGGTGTTGCACATCAGATGTACAGCCTCCTCCTTGAGTCACCAGCCAGACTCTCCAGCGCCTTCTCCAGGCTGTGAGGATCAAGGCGGGCTGCAGATGTGTGGTCCAGTCGACCTCTGCCTGTGCTTTTCATCGCCTCGTGAGAGGTCCAGAAGGCACGCACAAGCTGGTTTCTGGCTTCTGTTGACCCCTCTCTCTAGCCCTCGGCCCTGCGGTTAGGAATCAGTTATGGGCTAAGTTGGATGCACTCAATGTAGACCCTGGTTATTGATGCTCACACCAAGGCTGAACTTCAGACTTCCACAGGGTCAGGAGGGCTGGGCTCTTCCTGCCTCTGTGAGAATCTCCAGCAATGTAGGGCAAGGAGATGCTCCCTGACCCACCCCCTTCCTTTTAACTCACCCCTTAATAACTAGCCAGAGGTCACAGACTAAAGATCAGGACCACTCTGACCCATAGACACTTGTGCTTTGTTTGGCTGCCCAGTGTTTTGGAAAACTTTTTCTTAGTTGCCAATATTTAAAACTTGAGAGATTTTGCAGAAAGAGCACAATCTCTGGCTTCTCTTGGCAAAAAAGAAGATCCAGCTGTACTGAGCCAACTTTCCATCCCCAGAGCGACTAGGAGCAGTGCTCCGATTTAGAAAGAGGGCAGGCACGCCCCATTCTCTGGTCTCCTCTCCTGATGCCTGCCGCCCTCAGACTGGAGATACCTGCTCCTCGCCGCCAGACTTCCTTCCTTGGTTAGAGAAGAGAATTGCACGTGTTCCCAGGCCAGCAGGTGACCGCCAGCAGGGGACCTGGCTTCACCTGCCCAAACCTGGGGCTCCTGCTATCTGATTGTCACCCTGTCCCAGCCTCCTCCCTCCTAAAGGAGTGTGAGTCAGCCATTGTGCTTATCTTAAATAAGCCTTCAGAGGAGGTCTTCTTCACCTGAGGCTCACCTGCTCAGAAATGATTAATGCTGCTGTGGGGAACCCAGAGGGATGGGGAGGGAGGTAGGAGGGAGCTTTGGGATGGGGGACACATGTGCACCTGTGGCTGACTGATGTCAGTGTACGGCAAAAACCACTACAATTTTGTAATTAGCCTCCAATTAAAATAAATTAATTTTTTTTTAAAACTTAAAAAAAATGAGTTTAGCGTGAAAGATGGTGAGGGAGAGTCAAGTTTGAGCAGACGGTGCACACCCTGCTGGGTGTCTCCCGCAGAGCAGCCCAGGATTCTTGTCAGCAGATCCCTCCCCCGGGCCAGGAGCGGCAGGCCGGAGCCCAGAGCGAAGGTCACCTGATGGGAGCTGGCAGCAGAGAGGGCCTGTGAGGAGCCGCTGTGGAGATGGGACTGGTGGGAAGACAGAGAAAGAAAGGGAGAAACTCCCTGACTTCTTGCTCCCTCCCACCCCGCTGGCCTGCCAACACCTCCCATTGGCTGAACACAGTGGGCAGCCGGCCCACAGGGGTTGGGGTGGTGGTGGAGGCAGTCTCTTTATGATAAAGAGCAAAGCAGTGAAGGGATAAGAAAAGGATCTGAAGACACATGGCTCCAGAATTGGCACAGTGGGGATATGAGTTAAGACATATCCCATTCAGTCATAGAATCGTATTTGGATGAAAGAGAGAAGTTCTTATATTATGATCTAGAAAACATAACCACATCCTCAAGAGTTGACAGAGATGCAGATGGCTGATAAACCTTTGCCAAAATGTTTTATTCCCCCAACATGAGGAAAGAAAAAAGGTGTAAATCCGTGACTCTTAGGAGACACGTGTCTAATGTCAGATCTTGCAGGAAATATTGTGAAAGCCCGTCACAAAAGCCAAGGCAGCCATGTCTCCACCCATGTGACCTCAGCCAGCCCTGGTCCAGAAGAGGCATCTTGGCTGTCAAGGGGTGTCTCTAGGGAAACTGTGACAGCTGGAGGGGGCAGTCTCCAACTTCCTGGGTAACTGAGTAGCTGCTGAAGGGGGGACTTCCAGGAGATGGGCTGAACCTGGACCCCATAAGGCAACCTAATCAAGGCCAGCAATGGGAAGTGCCCTCCAGGAATCAGTAGAGGAATGTGAAGGCCTTCCAGGCTAAGGCACCTGATGGGCCTGTCTCCTGGAGGGGAGGGAGCAGCCAAACAAGGAGGAATTTCAGGACTCACTGCTGGGAGATGAGTGAGCAGTAGATAATAGGAGTGAATGGACTGTTGCTCACCAGGCTCCTCTGTCCATGGGATTCTCCAGGCAAGAATACTGGGTAGCCAGCCAATCCCTTCTCCAGAGTATCTTCCCCACCCAGGGATGGAACCTGGGAATGTGGGCAGATTCTTGACTGTCTGAGCCACCAGGGAAGCCTCAATAAAATAATAGCGATTATAGTTCAGTTCTAAGCAGTTACTATTACCAAGCACTGGTCCAAGCACTTGATGTTGACTTAACTCACTTATTTATTCATGTAATTAATTGACTAAGGTACTGCTATTATTAACCCTATTTTTCTGATGAGGAGGCTGAAGCATTGGTTCTTTGGACCTTTCAGATTCCTTGTATTGGTACTTTCATCTTTTTTTTTTTTAAACAGAGGACTGATGGAGGATTTTCCACTTTTTATTTTGCCAAGTAAGAGGGACTAGTTTTCTAAAGAGAGTATATTTCCAATGTCCAAGTCGGGACCGTAGAGGAAAACAGTGACATCTACTATCCCCATCACTCCACAAAATAAAGAATATTTCACACTAAAAGAGCCAAGGACGTTATCTTGGAGAAGTAATGAAGTAATTTGCCCTACTGGTGTGTGGCAGATTCGAATCCCAGCAGTTGGCTCCAGAAATGAAGCCGGCTGATTAACTTCTGACCAAATGTAGCTCATGGCTTCTCTGGAGAGTAAGGGAGGTGGGGGACTCTCGGCCAGGGAGGGGTTGGGGAGTGGCTCATTCAGGAGAGCAGTGAGGTTGCGTCACAGTATAGGGCAGGACCCGGCAGAGTGAGGAATCTGCCTCGGGACACCCAGCAGGAGATGCAGACGGGAGCCTTCCTCTTTCCCTGATTCTGTAGAGGGATTGGGTTGGGTCTTCAGGCATTTACCTAGAAGAGAGGGGCTGAAAGGGCACAACAGGTCTGCCAGTGACCAAAACAAACTGATGAACTGTGCTCCTGAGTAGCGATGACTGCTGTCTCAGTAGTTCACGGTGCGTTCACGCCAGGCACTAAGTCGAGAGTTGCTTTGGTTAATCAGTCTTCTGTGCTAGCAGCAAGAGTTAACTTGCCCACTTTCTGTGCATATGGAGCAGAGTGTAAGGATGAAGATGTCCAAGACTTGCCTTCAGACGACCAAGGCGAGTCTGACAGAGAATGTGAGACACACCAGTTACATAAGTAATCACCTTATTATGTGTGTGTCCACCAGGAGTGGAAGATAAGGCTGGAGAGGTGGCCTGGGGCTTCAGGGGACTCCTTTGCCCAAAGAGGTATGATATAATCTCCACCTCATGGGATTGTGGTAAGGGTTCAACAAAGTGTAGAAAATGCCAGAACAGCACCTGGCTGGGAGTCCACATCCCACTCAGATGAGCTTGTGGGTATGGTATGGCTGCAGCTCTCGTCACCATCACTGATGTTGCTGTTGGCATCACCATGGCGACCACACTGTAACAGTGTGAGGAGGACTCTCCAGAGGGTAGAGCTGGGTGGGATTTTCCAGCTCTGGGGTTCACAAACTTTGACATTTCTTGGATTTGGGACTTTTTAAACAGAGGACTGAAGGAGGATTGTCCACTTTTGATTTTGCCAAGTAAGAGAGAGTAGTTTCCAAGGAGAGAGCACATTTCCAATGTCCAAACAAGGACATTGGAGGGAAAAAACAACGTACCATCTGCTGTCACCGACACGCCATTCTTGGATTTGGGACTTTTTAAACAGAGGACTGAAGGAGGATTGTCCACTTTTGATTTTGCCAGGTAAGAGAGAGTAGTTTCCAAGGAGAGAGCACATTTCCAATGTCCAAACAAGGACATTGGAGGGAAAAAACAACGTACCATCTGCTGTCACCGACACGCCATAAAATAAAGGACATTTGCACACAGAAACAGTAGGAAGGACAATCTCAGAGAAAAGGGCAGTCCTTGAAATCAAGTAATCTGGTTTTAGGACTTCCCTGGTGGCTCAGATGGTAAAGAATCTGCCTGCAATGCGGGAGACCTGGGTTCTAGCCCTGGGTCAGAAAGATCCCCTGGAGAAGGAAATGGCAACCCATTCTAGTATTCTTGTCTGGAGAATTCCATGGACAAAGGAGCCTGGTGGGCTATTGTCTGTGGGGGTCTCAAAGAGTTGGATGCAACTAAGGGACTAACACCTAATCTGTCCTTTTTTTAAAAAAAAAAAAAAAAGGAGGCTCCTAGGTCATTCTTTTTTCATCTTCAGCTTCACCCTGGCATTTGGGAATCACTGTTACCCATCCTCCATGCCCCTCTTCAATGGGTTGTACATAAAGTTCCTTCAAGTTTTTCCATAAGATGTTACTGAAAACCTGAACGAACATTTTAGCCAACCCAATATATAGACATGGCATTGGGTTGGACTCAGGAAGAGACTGATAGGTTCTGAGCTGTGTTCCTGGATTTTGTTGAACGTTCCCTGTTGGCAGAAGACATATTTCGAGTCGCCGTGATATGCATTTGCCATAGTGGCCCCAGCCACTCTCGTGAGGAGGATCACAGTGAACCAGGAATGGGCCTGGGGGTCTGAAGACATGGCTGTGCCCCACAGGGTTGACCTTGGGCATGTCCCTCCGTCTCTCAAGGCCTCCGGGTCGTAACTCTAAAACTAGAGTGTGGAGACCTTCTCCAGCTCTGGGAGTCTGCAGACCTGGGAGAGATTACGTGTAACTTACCTAGCTACAGCAGCATCCTTATTTCATTTTCTTCAACTGTTTTCCAAGCCCTTTGATTGAAGCAAGCTGCCCTGATCCTCTCTGAAAGCCTGGTAGCCAGCAAAGCTCTCCAGGCCCCCTGCCGTCATCAAGTCCATATTTAAGAATGGCAGCAGGCTGCACTGCCCAGGCTGAAATGTGCTGTGTGTTTGGCCCCGCAGAGTGCAGTGTAACTAGACACCACTGATCAGACCCTGGCGGACTTATCAATGGGCTCTGACAGGTACTTGCTGGCTGCCTTCCCGGGCTGGGAAGGTCTCCTCAAGCCAGCCAATGGGATGTCCTCCCTTTGCCTTTGATGTTCATGAGGCCACCTCAGAGGGAAGGCTCTCCCTGCCAGGGCCAGTGTTACCGTGAGACCCAGATGTACCAGCCTGTGGGATCGAGAAGTCTGGTGGGCTTAGGGTGGGGGTGGGGGGAACACCACCTCCTCCACCCCATCCAGCCCCTGGAGGCTCCACAGGCAGCTCCTCCAGCTTCTGACCACTTTCCTCCTGCCTGTCCCCTCTCCTGAAAGTGCATTTCCTTTCAGAGAATGACTTGCCAGCTGCACGCATATAAAGGCTTTACCTTTTCAAAGTGCTCTATAATCTTTAATGAGCTAATCCTCTTCACCCTGGCGTGGTTGGTGAATGGGATGCTTTTGCTCTGGAAGACACTGGAGTGACTTGCTCCAGGTCGCCTCGGGCCAACCCAGGATTGTGGGTGCACAACAGATTGTCCCCAGCCCCTAATGACGGCCTTTGTTGTGAGGCTTCTGTAATTGATTGCTCTTTGTGACACTGTCGGCTCCCATGGGGCAGGGACTCCGTGTTTCTTTTTTTCTGCTGAGGGACTTGGCCAGACCTGCTGTCCCCATCTGCACAGCGTGCAAGGACCACAGTCTCCAGTGGAGGAGAACGTGCCCTCGATAGCTTTTAGCTTTGAGTCCAGGAGTGCGCAAACCACCGATAGCATGCAAAACCTAGCCCCCTGTCTGTTTTCGGATGGCCCGTGGGATAAAAATGGTTTTGGCACTCTGAAATGGCTGGAAACCAATCAAAAGGAGAATATTTTTTGATATGGGAAAATTACATGAACTTCAAATCCCAGGGTCTGCAGAGAAAGTTTTATTAGAACACAGCTATACTCCCTGGTCCACACATGGCCTGGATCTCCTTTTGCACCTCACAGGCAGAGTCGAGTAGTTGCAACAGAGGCAGTGTGGGCCACAAAGCCTAAAACATTTACCACTGTGGGTTGTATTGTGTGTTCACCGCTTCCTCCCATGCCTTTCCCCCAAGTCCATATATTGAAGTACCTCAGAATGTGACCCTGTTTGGAAATAAGACCTTTGCAAAAACAATTGCTTAAGATGAGACATTCCTGGAGCAAGGTAGTCCCCTGGTCCGATACGACTGGTGTCCTTAGGAAAGAGGAAATTTGGATGCAGATATACACACAGGAAGAAACACCATGTGAGGATGAAAGCAGAGATCTCAGTGATGCTTCTCCAAGCCAAGGAACTTCAGATCTTGGCAGCAAACCACCAGGAGCTGGGGGAGAGGCATGGAACAGATTCACTCTCCCAGCTCTCAGGAGGCTTCAACCTGCCAACACCTTGATCTAGGACGTCCAGCCTCCGGGAAGTGAGGCAATACATTTCAGCCACCCAGTCTGTGGTACTTGGTTCCTGCAGCTCCAGCAAACTAGTATGTTTATTATCTGACCCTTTACAGAAAAGGTTTGTGGATCCCTGTTAAATTAAGTAGAAACTTGAAAACAGAGTGCTACCCGTCCTCATTCAGGACCTAGCCTCTGTGTGCCACATACTGGTTCCTGTCCCTCTTGGGACTTCCCTGGTGGTCCAGTGGCTAAGACTCCAAACTCCCAGTGCAGGGGCCATGGGTTTGATCCCTAGTCAGGGAACTAGATCCCACATGCTGCAACTAAGACCCATCGAAAAACTATCCCTCCTGTGTCCTCTTCCCTCAGGACTCATGTATAACTGACCCCTTCTAAAAGCAGGTCAGTAAATATGGACTCAGAATGGCAGGGATGGCTTAGTAAGCCAGAGATAGCATCTGGCCTTCTTCTTGTTTTAAAAGCGTTATCCCAGAGGCAGGAGTCTCTGCGGGAGGAGCCCCCTCAGGTCCCTCATCTCACGTGGCTTTGAGCCACTGCCCACTCTGTTCGTGAATGGAAAGCTCATTCTGAGATGAAAGAACCAACTGCTCCTGAAGCTTGTGAGCCCCACAGCTGTATGCAGAGCTTCCAGCGAACCAGACCGGAGCTATCCTGACCTCAGAGGAGGACAAGGGTGTGGAGCAATGGAGAACGATTGGTCATTGTGAAGGCTGAGACTGGACAGTCAAGTTCACATCCTGGTGTGGATGTGAGAACTCTGAATATTCATGTCCCAGGGCTGCCATAACACACCACCAAAAAAAAAAAAAAAAAAAAAAAAAA
>SJYX01008649.1:22679-87972 GCA_006410675.1 Oreotragus oreotragus | reverse complement strand
ATAACACACAACAAAAAAAAAAAAAAAAAAAAAAAAAAACCTGGGTGGCTTGAAACAACAGAAATGTGGGCCATGCTCCCTCCGAAGGCTCTTGGGGAGAGCTCTTCTCTGCCTCTTCCAGCTTC
This sequence comes from Oreotragus oreotragus, assembly GCA_006410675.1. Lineage (NCBI taxonomy): Eukaryota > Metazoa > Chordata > Mammalia > Artiodactyla > Bovidae > Oreotragus > Oreotragus oreotragus. Next base: position 87,847 of record SJYX01008649.1, on the reverse strand, counting down.
CGGTGGCCACACACACTCCTTGGCTTGTGGCAGCCTCTCTCCAGTCTGCATCTGACTTCACAAGGCCTTCTGCCCTGTTTTTGTGTCCTTTCTTCTCATAAGGACACCCATCATTGGCTTAGGGCCTACCCTACACCCAAGATGACTTGAACTCGAGATCCTCCACAAATTACATCTGAGAAAACCCTGTTTCCAGATGACATCAGGTTCTGAAGTGGACTTGGATTTGGGGTGGGTGAGACGGGTACAGGGGGGCTCTTCAACTCAGTCAGTATGGCTGAAAGAGAGAAGCCCCAGCCAGACTTACTCTAATCAAAAGAGAATCGTTTGGCTCCTATAACTAGGAGGTTTAAATGTGATTCTTCAGGCACACAGCAGGGGTTCAAACAATGCCCTCACAATCCATCTTTTTCTCATCTCCTGGCTCCGTGTTCCTCTGTGTTGGCATTGTTGAGGCAGGTTCCCCTGCTGCGTGGTGATAAGAACGCCTCCCACCCTCCATGTGTGGGTGGTGCATGCATGCTGATGCATGTGCTGTCCATACAGTCATGTCTGATCCTTTGCAACCCTACGGACTATAACCCGACAGTCTCCTCTGTCCATGAGCTTCTCCAGGCAGGAATACTGCAGCGGGTGGCCATTTCCTCCTCCATAGGATCTTCCCCACCCAGGGATCGAACCTGCATCTCTTCTGTCTCCTGCATTGGCAGGTGGGTCTTTACCAGCAGCGCCACAGGTCCGCCCACCATGTCTTCCTCCAGCCTCTCTGTGCTAGGCTTCTATTGTCTGTCCAGCCACTCCCAGTAAAGAGAGTACCTTTTTCTTGCGTTTTTAGGAAAAGTCCTCATGGGACTCCATCTGGTTGGTATGCCAGTTCCTAAACAAGTGCTCTGCAGGGGCCAGAGAACTAATTAGCTGGGCCTGCCTGTTCACATGTCCACTTGTGGAATCAGAGAATGGGGGGCGGGGTGCCCCACCTGAATCCCTGGGGTAAAGCTGGAGATTCCTCCTGAAGACACAGGACCTGGAAGACCCTGGGTGGACGTTATCAGAGGCCATAACAAACACACAGCTCTAGTTCAGAGGCAGCCTGGTACAGTTAAAGTTAGTGTTAGAGGCTGATTCTCAACAAACCATTTCTGCTGCTCCTATTTTCATCTCTTTTTGGTTTAGACTAACGTGGAATTGGATGCAGAACTGGGAGAGACTTTCCCTTGGCCCTTGTTTTTGAAAAGTTCCTTCCTTCACTGTCCTCTTGGTTGCTAAATATCCTGCCAATTGTTACTGTTCTGTCAGAACCCAAAGGTAGGGCGTCATTATTCAGGCCTGGTGGGCCAGGCAGGAAAGTGTGTGCTGGACAGGACCCCAAACCTGTGGCATGTCTTGCCGTCTCCAGCTAGTGAATGCAGGCTTGTAAAGAGGCTTAGACGCGGCTGGCATGCTTCATGGTTGCGGGGAAGGGGGAGGCGGTGATTAAGAACTAACTCCTAAAGCTGTGCGTGTCTACAAGCAGCCCTTAAAAACCAGAAAGACAACCACATCAACCTCCAGGGGAGCTTCATTCATTCATCCATTCAGCAAGCCTTTTTTTTTTTGGGGGGGGGGGGGGGGGGGTGGAATGTCTGTGCCGAGCTCTGTTTTGGCCACTGGGAATACAAAAGACAAAGGAGATTCAGATCGTCGAAGGGACACTTTTTTTTTAAACTGGGGAAACATGCACAGAAACAGAAAATTCATAAAACTGTGTGGTTAGTGGTGAGAGAGGGGCCCAGGGAAATCCAAGAGTGAACAAGGGGTGTGGTTGGCAAATTCTCCTGGAAGAGGTGAGGAAAATATGCCTCCTGTAGATCAAGGACTTGGTTTTGGAATCAGGGTGAATCAACCTAAAACTACTTGTTGGTTTCAAATAGCAGAAAATGCAGCTTAAACTGAATTCAGGAATAGAGTTAATTTATTTTTTCTTGTAACTGAAAGTCCAAAAGCAAAATGTTTGATAGAGAGGTTCACCATGTCTTCAGGACTGGGGTTCCATTTCTCTGCCTTTCCTTCAACTTTGCTATCTTCCATGGGTCAGCTTCTTTCTTAGAAGCTGGCTTCACTCATGGAAATAAAAGGGTTGCAGCAGATCCAGACCTGACATCCACACACCACACAGTGCAGGTGACTTCATATTCTAAGCAAACAGTCTGCCATTCACTCAGTTGCACAGGCCTCATTCACGTGCCTGCTTCTGGTACAGTAACTGTGGTCAGGAGCGTGGAACACGGTGACCTCTTATCGTAGGTCACAGCTCTGCCCCTGGAGCTAGGGGTAGGGTCAGATGTTTGGAATGGAGAAATGAATGCAGCCAACATGTATCTGCTCTTCATGGGAAGCAGAATGCCCACCTAAGCTTGCTGAAACTGTCATCAGCACACACTAGCATTGGTTACAGCTGAGTCTTCAGTGAAGTCTTATAACCAAGAAGGGAGCAAAGGGGCTCTCAGCTTCTGAAAACCAAGAGGCAAAAAACCTGTCCTTCAAACAAAGAAGTTGTATCTTGCTAAGTCACGTCAGTCGTGCCTGACTCTTTGTGACCCCCACGGACTGCAGCCTGCCAGCCTCCTTTGTCCACGGGATTCTCCAGGCAAGAATACTGGGGTGGGTTGTTGCCATGTCCTCTTCCAGGGGTCCTCCCAACCCAGGGATGGAACCCACATCTGTTACATCTCCTACATTGGCAGGCAGCTTGTTTACCACTGGTGCCACCTGGGAAGCCCATATGAGCCTTCATCATACCCTGGCATCTGTGATGCTTTAAACCAAAGCCTCATCTGGCTTGGCCAGTCACCCTATCTTAGAGAACTGGGGCAGGAGTGCATCACCCAGTAAAACTGATGCTGCAGTTTCAGTGACGCACCCCCGCCCCTCCGCCCCGCAAATCTCACTGGCTTCATACTAGTCCACCATGGGTCACGCTGAGTCCCCAGGGCAACGGTCTTCCCTGGGGTGACTTAGGGATCCAGGCAGAAGGAGTGAGTCTCCATCGTCCTGAACCTCCACTCCTGGAATGGTGTTGTTCAGTCACTCAGTCATGTCTGACTCTGCGACCCCACGGACTGCAGCACGCTGGGCTTCCCTGTCCTTCACCATCTCCCAGAGCTTGCTCAAACTCACGTCCATTGAATCAGTGATGCCATCCAACCATCTCACCCTCTGTCGTCCCCTTTTCCTCCTGCCTTGTATCTTTCCCAGCATCTGGGTCTTTTCCAATGAGTTGTTTGAATCAGGTGGTTGAAGTATTGGAGCTTCAGCATCAGTCCTTCCAATGAATCAGTTCAGTTCAGTTCAGTCACTCAGTCGTGTTCATCTCTTTGCAACCCCATGAATTGCAGCACGCCAGGCCTCCCTGTCCATCACCAACTCCTGGAGTTCACTCAGACTCAACGTCCATCAAGTCAGTGATGCTAACCAGCCATCTTATCCTGTCGTCCCCTTTTCCTCCTGCCCCCAATGCCTCCCAGCATGAGAGTCTTTACCAATGAGTCAACTCTTTGCACGAGGTGGCCAAAGTACTGGAGTTTCAGCTTCAGCATCATTCCTTCCAAAGAAAACCCAGGGTTGATCTCCTTCAGAATGGACTGGTTGGATCTCCTTGCTGTCCAAGGGACTCTCAAGACTCTTCTCCAACACCACAGTTCAAAAGCATCAATTCTTCGGCGCTCAGCTTTTTCACAGTCCAACTCTTACAGCCACACATGACCACTGGAAAAACCATAGCCTTGACTAGACGGACCTTTGTTGGCAAAGTAATGTCTCTGCTTTTGAATATGCTATCTAGGTTGGTCATAACTTTGTTTCCAAGGAGTAAGCGTCTTTTAATTTCATGGCTGCAATCACCATCTGCACTGATTTTGGAGCCCCCAAAAATAAAGTCTGACACTGTTTCCACTGTTTCCCCATCTATTTGCCATGAAGTGATGGGACCAGATGCCATGATCTTCTTTTTCTGAATGTTGAGCTTTAAGTCAACTTTTTCACTCTCCTCTTTCACTTTCATCAAGAGGCTTTTGAGTTCCTCTTCACTTTCTGCCATAAGGGTGGTGTCATCTGCATATCTGAGGTGATTGATATTTCTCCTGGCAATCTTGATTCCAGCTTGTGCTTCTTCCAGCCCAGCGTTTCTCATGATGTACTCTGCAGATAAGTTAAATAAGCAGGGTGACAACATACAGCCTTGTCGTACTCCTTTTCCTATTTGGAACCAGTCTGTTGTTCTTGCTTCCTGACTTGCATATAGGTTTCTCAAGAGGCAGGTCAGGTGGTCTGGTATTACCATCTCTTTCAGAATTTTCCACAGTTTATTGCATATTCAGGACTAATTTCCTTTAGGATCGACTGGCTTGATCTCCTTGCTGTCCAAGGGACTCTCAAGCGTCTTCTCCAGCACCACAGTCGCTCAGTCGTGTTCGTCCCTTTCCATCCACGTGAACTGTAACCTCTGTCCATGAAAGTCTCCAAGCAAAAATACTGGAGTAGGTAGCCATTCCCTTTTCCAGGGAATCTTCCCAACCCAGGGATCAAACCCAGGTCTCCTGCACTGCAGGGAGATTCTTTACCATCTGAGCCAGCAGGGAAGCCCCTCCCAGAAGGTACACCCTCCAAGAAGAGAAAAACAAGGAAGAGCCAGCTGGAGAGTCAAACCCTGGAAGTTAAATGCCTCCACCCAGAAGTGACGCCCAGCTCTTTTGCTCACACTCCACTGACTAAGATAGGTCACATGGTCACATGTAACATCAAGGGGCAGGTGAGTGTCTGTACCCAGAAACAGAGATGTGCACAGTAGTGAATGTGGCGACGCCTGAGACGGTGGAATTCCTGGGTTCCTCCGGTGAGAGAGCGGAGAGCTGTGCCAGGTGCCTGCCTGCCTGCTTCCCTTCAACCAGTCTTCTGTGATTCCAGCTGCCACACGCTGGAGCTTGTTTCCAGAGGGGGAGGAGACTGGCAATGGAAAGATTAGCCACTCCCTGGGTTCCACACAGGGATCAGTATTTTCAATAGTACTTTGTGAGTTCAGCCTCAAAGTAAATGGTTAATTCATCTTGTATCAACAGCACTGTGATTCATAATGTAAACTTGGAGAATCCTTGATGTTTCGGGCCCACATTCCTTTTAATTTGGCTCTGCATTCTTTTAAAGCCGCAGCGTGCTCACTTAATAGAAGGCAGCATGCAAATACGCAGGCTTTGCCTGGAGGCACTTTAGCCTGGCTGTTCCAATGGGCGTCTTCTTTCAAGTGTATATTCTTTCTTAAATTATTTACTGGGTAAACACACTTTGCATTTTCAAAAGGGAGATTAAGACTGCTTGCCGCAGACCTAGTGGAACATAAAGCCCCCACCCCCACCCCCATCCCCAACCCTGTCCAAAGTTAGAAAGTAGTTAGTTTGGGCTTCAGCGTGCTCACTTAATAGAAGGCAGCATGCAAATACGCAGGCTTTGCCTGGAGGCACTTTAGCCTGGCTGTTCCAATGGGCGTCTTCTTTCAAGTGTATATTCTTTCTTAAATTATTTACTGGGTAAACACACTTTGCATTTTCAAAAGGGAGATTAAGACTGCTTGCCGCAGACCTAGTGGAACATAAAGCCCCCACCACCACCCCCATCCCCAACCCTGTCCAAAGTTAGAAAGTAGTTAGTTTGGGCTTCCCCCAAAGTTCCTTCTCTGCCTCTCAAGCTGGGAACCCCGCTTCCTGGCTTGTGGTTCTGACTCTCTCTGGACTCTGCATTCCTTTCTGCTTCGCCTGCAGCCATACCTGCCAGCAGCCCCTGGCCGGGACTGTACTCCAGGCCTCCTCACAGATGGGGCCCTCCAATGCCAGCCCATGTTTCCCCGTCCAGGCTGGCTCGGTCTTATTCACCCAAGGGCCCCAGTGGCTCACTTTTCTGGTCCTTAGAGGTACTGTATCCAATACCTTTGAGGCCCCAAGCTGGGTTGGTGGCCGGGCCGGGGTCAGTCTGACTTCCAACTCCGTGAACACCAGCTCTCTTTATTTACTTATTTATTTGCCCCTCTGCACCATTCATCCCAAATATTTGCCAGCCTTTGGTTGAAAGCAGACCTTCTCTCCTGCTGGCCTCTTCCACTGCCAGCACCCGGTTCCGTGAGGACCATGCCTTCTCCCTGCTTCAGGGAAAGGGCCTAGCAGTGCAGTGTTCCATCTCAGGGGGACTTTTTTGTTTATTCTCTTAGTTCCCCAGTCGTATCTAACTCTTTGTGACCCCATGGACGGTAGCCTGCCAGGATCCTCTGTCCATGGGATTTCCCAGGCAAGAATACTGGAGAGGGTTGCCATTTCCTTCTCCAGGGGGTCTTCCCAGCCCAGGGATCAAACCTCTTGGCATTGGCAGGGGGGTTCTTTACCACTGAGCCACCAGAGAAGCCCTTTGGCGGATTTACCTCAGCTTTTAACTTCAGGTTTTTCTGTGCAGACTCCCTGAGATTTTCCTGCAAAGTAAATTTGCGCAGATTTCTTCTCCATTCTCCTTTGAATGGAATGATTACAACTGCAGTTCTTTCATTGCCTTCCTTCGGATGGATCTCCTGGGGACCTACTTGCCAGTCACCATGACTTGTGCTGGGGCTGCAGAGGTGACGGCACCAGGAACTGAGGATGCACCAAGGTCTTTCTGAACCTCTGTGAGCCTGTGGTACCCTTCTTGGGGTCAGGTGTGTATGCGCTGAGTGAATTAAAGATAGGACCCGTTAGGAAAGATCATGAGTGAAACCCACTCCTCCTTGCCTAGAGATGTGGGAGACCCAATTAGGAAGACCTGGAAAGAGCTGAGGATTTAGGGATCCCTGTGTCTTCATTTTTCTAACCATGCCTCAGATTAAACAAGTAACACTCACAGTTAATCCTTTATAAATTAGCATCATGGATGCCTTGGGGCCCTCAACCCACAAATAAAATGGTTGTCAACAAAGAGACACACTACCGTATATTACTTAAGGCAGAATTTTAAAGAGTTTTCATGCTCTTAATCTGTTTCACTGCTGAGTTTCAATTTTGCTGATTTCCTTTGCAAGTCTGATGCGGGTGACTGTGGTAAATAAGAGATTTTGACACTGACTCCGGCAAACGGGATGGGTAGGGACGGTTCTGAAGACTTCTGCCCCTTCCCGAAAGAAGGGGGGCAAAATCCATTTAGGTTTTAAATCAAGCCACCACATCGCTCTGATTAGTGTTCGTAATTAGCCTCGCTTTTAACAAGCTGTGAAGTCCCGTTTTTATTTCTTTATTTTGGGGACAGAGGATCTTCCTGGCTCCTGAGTAAATATGGCCTGTTAAGTCTGAATTAGCTGTCATCGCAGAAGAATTAATGTCAGGGTGCAGCCTTTCTAGTGGAGAAAGGAAGAAGCAAACGAGACCGGTCTTAGCTGAGCCTCAGGTGATAAATGAGGACCAGGCAAATCATTCATCTCCTTCGAGGAAAGTGGACACAGGCACTAAAGCAGTTTTGCGGAAGACGTGTCAGCAAATGTGATCATTTTGTAACCTGTCAGGAGGAGGGAGCTGGTCCTTCAAGGGCAGCCACAAGGGAGTGGGTTTGTCTGATGTGACTGTTTCTGTCCATCCATTTAGGCTTGGGGAAGAATGGGGTGGGCGAGGGAGACTCCAGCTGAAACCACAAGGATGCTGTCATCCTTCTGAGAAAGAAACTCATCCTGAAGCTAGGAAAGACTGAACACCTTGTAAAGATTTCTTCTCAAAGATAGGAGGTTAGGAGGGCAGGGTCTCTGTTAAACTGGGCTCTGCGTGGTCCCACCTAGCTCTTCCTATGGGAGTCCCCCTCCAGTGTTCTGTGTCTAGACAGGCAGCCGAATTTCTTCTTCTTCTTTTTAATATTTATTGATCTGGCTACGCCGTGTCTTTGTTGTGACATGCAGGATCTTCCATTTTAATTGTGGCGTGGGAGACCTGTAGTTGCAACATGAGAGCTCTTAAGTTGGGGCATGTGGGGTCTAGCTCCCTGACTAGGGAATCAACCCCAGGCCCCCTGTATTGAGAGCATGGAGTCTTAGCCGCTGGACCACCAGGGAAGTCCCCAGCAGACCTTTTTCTTCTTGATATTTGGAGGATGGACAGATGGGGTTTGCTATGAGGTCTTGATGGGATGGACAGCCACCTGGAGGGCCCACCACTCCACCTCTATTTCTGCCTGCTTGGTTTGGTGGGAGCCAGTGTGGGTGAGGCTGTTTGACCCAGCTTCCCTTGGAAAACTTCAACCAGGGATTGTGATGTTTGACCTCTTTTCTCAGAATGAGGTATCAGATTATGAAACAACTTCATCAAAAGCCCTCTGCAGGCATTCTCGGAGCGTGTATCTTCACTCTAGTTCTTCTTCCAGCTCCCAGTTCCCCATCTGCATTTGGCAGAGCCAGGGCTGATGGGGTGGGAGTCCCGAGAGATGAGGCCCCCCCCAAGCAAAGCACACCAGGCACCTGGGCCATATTTTGAATGAGCCTGCATTTCCATCTTTTTTTTTTTTTTTTTTTTGCCACGGAGCACATGTAATGTTTCTTCCTGGCGTCACAGAGCGTGAGCCCCAGTGACAGATGACGGTTTCGTAGCCTGAGCTGCAAGCTTGACACTTGCTTCTTAATCTTGTCCTTTTCTTCCTAAGTTTCTCTTTTACTTTTCCCCAGGTATTTCTGTACAGGTAAGTACCTTACTGTGACATGTTTCCTTAGTCTTTCACTTTCACGGGAAACACTGAGAGAAAAAAAAAAAAAACGAGGCTTGTCTCACATGTTAAATTGAAAAGAGAAGCTCGCATGGGGCCCTTGATCCCTGAAAGATTACTACATGAGACTCGGAACCCAGAAAGCCATTTGAATCACTGTAGCTTCGCTGTAAGCATTTTCCCAGTGCTTCCTGACAGTCGCAGTAGAGTCGTTCACTTGCTGGTGGATCGTTTGGAAGCGCAGAGCTGCATAGTCACACACACACATAGTTACACACCTCATACCAGGCTCCCAACCCCAACCCAAGAAGCCTCCCTTTGATTAGCCGACTTGGTCTTACATGATCTTTGTCCTCTGTTATCTGTGTGAATTGTTTTTCCTCCATTGCTCTCTCCTAGAATCATCCAGAACCGGATCCTGATCGTCATCCTGGGCATCGTCCTGGTTATCACCATCCTGACGGCGATCACTTTTTCTGTCAGAGGACACTGATGTATCTGCTCTTCCTTGATAATCAGCGACCACGGCTCGTTCTGAGTAATTAAGACAAAATGGTCACATGAATCATTTTCTTGCGCTGACAGGCTCTGAATGACCCTCCCCCTCTCTCTCGCCACTGTTCAGCTGAAGTGCAAAGACTGTAAAAATATTTTGTGTTCCTATTTGCATGTGGTTTGGTTTCCTTTTCTAGGTTTGTCTTCACCCAGATTTGTTCTTTATAGGGGAAGGTGAGTGTTTATTTGCCTTTTGGTAATTTCGTCTCCTGACCAGAGTAGCCTGGGTGACCTTCTTGCTTGCCCTGTGGGCGTGGCAGGGGTCACGGCTGGGGAGAGGGCACAGATGAGTCAGTCACAGCGGCTTCTGATGGGCTGTGCTATTTGTCACGCACCTCTTGTCACCGATCAGCCCTTCTGTGATGTCTGAGGATAAAAAATGCAGAGACCAGCAGGGCCAGAGCCACTGACTGGCCCTGCAAACCAGTCCTGTTCCTCCCCAGATGTAATGAATATAGCCCACCTGCCCAAGCGTTTTCATTGTAAAGGTGGGTATTTAAAAGCAGTTGTGCGGGAAATTGACTTAGCCCTTTCCCCGTTTTTCTATGTGTTTTTTTTTTTTCTCTCTCTCTTTAAACCCAAGAACATTTTTTGCTGAGTCTGCCCAATATCCACTTTTCACAACTTTGATTACTGGCTGCGGGAAAGATTTCCTTGCCTTCTAAAAATCCCATCCTCCCCAGAATCTGGTGGCAGAGAGTGCCCCAGCTCGGTGCTTCCTGGTGGCCTCCTCTCCCCTGACCTGTGTGGGCATCTCTGTATCCTTTCCATCTTAATGTTTGTACTGTCGAAAGGGGCCGTCTTACATGCAGAGGGTCTGTGAAGGTTCTCTCCACATCCATTCCAGTATGTAAAGAGAACATGAATGTTTCAGGAAGAGCAGGAACCTGATTCCATCAGTACGAAATTTCAGATGTGATTATCAATATGGTATAGTCCTATAGGCTGATCCACTGGAAATAAACTTGATGGGAAAACGTCTGCTAACCTCTTTTCAAAGAATCAGGGGTCGCAGTGTGTTACAATAGGACGGCTTGGGTTTTTCGCTAACAAATATGAGCACAGCCTTCCTGAATCCACAAGGTACTCAAACCTCTAACATGCTTTGTGATTTTCTTTGGTTTCTTCCTGTCCAAGGGAACCAGGAATTGCGTTCAAAATTAGTTCATTTATGATCAGGTTCCAAGTTGCCTGAGCTGAGGTCATTCTCCCCCTAGTCATAACGCAAAATGTGTTTTTCTTAAGACTTCATAGGCACTTTCAGGGTCCTTTCTATCTTTTGGATATAATTGGGAGCTTTGAATCCTTGAAAAGCAAACTTGTTCCCTTCATAAAAAATGCTAACTACCTGTGCCCATGGGCTAAGATCACCTGGATGCAGCACTTGATTTTTTTTCTTCCCCCAACTCAGAAGAGAACCATTATGGTTTAGAGAGGAAACACACAATGGCAAAATCCACCTGAGAAATTGCAGTTATTGAAACAGGCGAGGGCCTGCATGTGTTCAGATAAATCATTTAGTATTGTGTAAATAAAGCCGCAGCCTTTACTTCTCGAGGATGCTGTGGGATTTTGGCAGAGCACGGTAGCCCAGCAAAAGAGTGGGAAGCCTGTACTAATTTTCCTATCAGCCTCAGGGCTCTATCCTGGCAAGAAAATCCTTTATTCTGATAACGGAATGAGTATGTGTGAAACACATCAAAGAAATGATGAAAAAGCAAGGCAACAAGTCATCTCCTTCTCGTTTGGAAACTCTAATGGTGGGGAAGTATTCTACCAGCCTTTCTGCTGGCTTCCCTCAGAACAGCTGGTCTCGGCTGAAGTGTATAATCAGTTGCCCAGCCACACCTCACGCCTCGAGACTTCCTGAGGCCACCTAGCAAGCCAGGTTGATCTGATCATCTAAACTTGCTGGCTTCTAAATATTTCACCTGATGTTCATTTTGAAAGTAGAGGTAGTGCAGAAAGAGGGCGTGGCTCACCCCTCAGTGGCAGCTTCTTTGGGGTCAATCTCTTTATCAACCCTTGCCTGAGATTTTGCCCCAGTTCAACCTCAAGGGTGGGAAGAAGGTGAACAGGTAACCCTTGGCCTAACAGCCCCATCACGTCCACCTTGAGAGCAACCTCCTAGACCGGGATAGTGAGCACTTTGTAGGAAGCTGGTCCGAAGGCCCCTGTATCCCTGGCTGGCCCTCAGATGCTGCAGACAGACTCAAAGGAACCCCCTTTGAGGGGGAGGAACACTGTTCACCCTGCTTCCCTGGGGAAGGGGGAAAGCCCACCGGTTCAAAGCCATTCTTAGAACTGTGAAAGGTCCTAGGAACTTAGTACGGAGACCTTGATTGATGAATATCTCTAAAGTCAGGAGCCTTTGTTAAAAAATTGTGTTCAGAGGAAGGGTTGGGGGTTGCTGGGGAGGAGGAAGAGGAAGAAGGAAGCCCTTGCCATATAAAATTCATGCAGACTAAACAGTTTCCCTGACAGAATAAATAAAGCGGATGCTGCCCTGCTCCAGAATCAAAAGCAATTTAATTAAAGTCTCTTAAGTTGTAAAGAGTTTTAAATGTTCCACGTTGAAGACGAATGCCGGCAAATGCAGCGGGCCTGACGTCAGCTGCCAGGCCTGGACTGGGAGGCCATTTGCTATTCTGTTTAAGGCAGGCTGGATTGTCTTATTTTGGAACCAGCTTGGTGGGGGGTTTGCTTTGCTACTGCTTCTGAGCCCTGAGCTTCAAAGGCTGAAATTAATGGTGAACAAAATTGTGCGGCTCTGGCCGTCCCATGCGGGGCAAGCCCATTGAGGGTTATCATTAAGTAAAGAAATAAAGAGGGGGAAAAAAGCCTGCCTGTTCCAAAAACCTCATCAGATAATGACCTCAGTGATTGGATTTTCATTACCAAACAGCATCCAGAGATTATCTACTCCATAGAAGAAGGGAAGGGGGGAGGGGGAAAAAAAAGAAAGGAAAGCAACTGTCTTTCTCTTCCTCTCTCTCCTTTTTTTTTTTTGCACATCTTTTCTTTAAAACTGTCAGATCATTTCAGTATTTCAAATCCGAGGAAAACAGCCTGCCTGCTGCTGTATTTGAAGTTGTAATGGTGTCAAAAAGTCACGACTGACTGACAGCCGTCAGTCCCAGAGGGGCTCATTAAATCATAAAAACTTGACAAGGAAATAATTGCGCATCGCCAGCAACTTGGCGCCTGTTTAGACGTTTTTATTTTCTTTCATTATTAGTCCCCACCATTACGTTCATTAACAAATTGCATTAAACAACTGTTAAGGGCTAATGATTTGTTTATCGCTTTTTTTTATTATTATTATTTAAACATTAGCTGTGTCATGTGGTACCCCAGCAGCCTCTTGCCATCATCCAACTGAATATTTTTCCACTCCGAGCTCTGGGTACTGTTGGAATATGAAATAGATTATTCATTACTCTCCTCTTTGCCACTGATTTGGTTTCATGTAGCGTCTTCCACAGAGAAAGATGAAAACTTGTCAAAAATAGGTTATATCTTATTCGAAGGGGCAACAATAGCAGCAGGTACAGGCACACTTTAATATTTAATTAAGGTGGATGGTAACCCCTTTAAATGACTTTAGCTGTAAGTTCTATTCAAATGCAGAAGAGAAAAATAATTGTTCTTAATTTGCAACCTGTTTGGCAGGCACTCTTCATGGAGTTAGCTGGAAATTTAGAGCAGCATTTTTAAATAATGAAATTTCCCATCATAAATATGTATAGCCATTTGTCTACGTAGATGAGACTTAACTGCCAGCCATGATTTCCTCATCTCTTTGGTCTGAACTGCTAGCCTAGTGAAGCACCCAGTGCTCAGGAGTGGAGATGGCTTTCCTGGGAGAACGGTGTATCCAGAGCCAAGGACTGTTGGTTGGTTGTGGCTGGGGCTGGTTTCCAAGGAACCTGTGAGTCCCCTGTCTCTGGCCCACTTGCCTCCCGCCTTTACCTGAGTGTGGGGTTGGAGGACTGTGGTCTGGAGTGAAAGTGAGTAGGGACCTCTCAAAGGAACACTTGTGCGTTCAGCTGGCTGGTGCTGGGAGGGTGTGATGGGGCGTGTCTGGGCCATCTCTCTGTGGTCAATGAGCTCACTGCAAACAGTGCTTCCCTCATAGACAACAGAAGCAGTGCTTTCCTGGGACTGACCTTTTGCCTCTTTTTCCTTTCTGTGACTTGGCGTTGGTGACGTGTTCAGCTTTTCCACGGGTTATGAGATTGAGGAAAAGTGTTCCAATATCATCATCATTTTCTGAAGTCAGAAGTCAGAGGCATCTTCCAGGTTGTAACTGCTGGCTGCGTCTGGTCACCCTGTTTGATTCGATGAGTTCACATAACCATGCTGCGGCTCTCAGAGGCCTGGTTCATTGGCAGAGCGGGGGTGTTCTGGTCCATGTCAGGGAATGAGGGGTACTTTTCTCCCAGGCTCTTTCTGTTCCCACCTACCCAGCCCCAGAGAGCCCAGAGCCCTTGGGCAACTTCTCCATGGATATGAAGGGGAGAGATGGTACATGTTCCTTGCCCAGCGCCTCTCAACATCACCCAGGCAAGGACAGATGGCCGTCCAGGAGCCATGGCACAGGAGGGTCCAGCAGGTGTGAGCCAGGTGAGGCCTGGCCTCAAGCCTCATGTATCACTGTGGGCTTAGAAACGGCAGATACCCCAGGGTTTGGGGGATTTCAAGCCTCCATTTCAGTCCACTCTAAATTAGTCACATGTCAACTTGCCATCTTTGTTTTGAATGGACTCCATGTACCACAGCAAAAGGCTTGCTCAGAGTTGTTTTTCCAGAAAGAAGGAAGGAAGGCTCTGTGGTGAGCCATCCCCAGTCTGCCTCCCCGAGACACTGGTCAAGGTTACTGCCTGAGAGGAGACGCTGGCCCAGACACATGGCCTCAACCTATGCTCTGCCTCACAAATCTGAAACAAAAACTCAGGAAGCTCTCTTGTTTATATGGCTTTTCTCTACCTGCAGCACATCAGACTTAAACCAGTGGTACCTGGGAGAGGCTGCCCACATTATGTGAATAGTCAGGTGGCTCTTAGACACCCCTTTTTAAAATGAGGCAGGTGAATGTGTACACAGAAGAAAGTTCTTCAAGCCACAGGCACTGCACCCAAGAAGGGAGTCCTTAAAGGAGAACCAAGAGCAGCCAGGCACAGGCAGGATAGCCCAGGAGAACGGTGTGTGTGATCGGAGCCAAGGCTGGATACAGGGTCCTGAAATGGGTGATGGAGGCAAGGTCAGTGTCCCCTCCTCTTGTAGAGGAGAGAAGATATATTGAGTGCTGAGAGAGACTGCCCATGTCCATTAGGCTTTCAGGTCAGTAACAAGGTAAATGTCCCTGAGCCAGCTTACCAGAGGCAAGTAGGACAAAGCCAAGATGGCGGGGCAGCCAAGATGGCGGGGCAGCCAAGACGATGGCGGGGCAGCCAAGACGATGGCGGGGCAGCCAAGACGATGGCGGGGCAGCCAAGACGATGGCGGGGCAGCCAAGACGATGGCGGGGCAGCCAAGACGATGGCGGGGCAGCCAAGATGGCGGGGCAGGAATGGGAGTGTATGAGGTTGGGAGTGTATGAGGACATAAGGAACAGTTTGCAAGTTGAGGATGAAGACGGTTAGAGGAGCTCATCCCAGGAAACAGCCAAGAAGGAGGGGCATAGGCTAGTAGGCACCACCTCCTGCCACCCTGGGCCTATCATCTCCCTCCGCAAACAGCCGAAGGAGAGGAAAGGCAGGGCGCCTATCGCCCAGAACCCTGACCCACACCTCCTGCCACCTCTGTTGCCATTCCTCACGGGGCTCCCACCAAGCTGTGGAAAAAGCACTTCCTCAGCCTGAATCACCTGCTACTCACGCTCCATAAATAACGAAGGCGTCACAGAGAGAGGGGAAGCTCCGAGAAGCAGAGCCCGGCCTGTGAGTCTGTGAACCCGCGCACCCCTCCTCCCCTTCATCCAAACAAGGCCCTTTGGCGTGAATAATAGCTCAGCGGCCCCGAAGCCTGTATTGATCGGCCGCGCTCGCTGCTCCACTGAGAGCTGCCTGGACTTTTCCTGGGGGCAGGACGGGCTCCGCTGAGTGCAGCCCACCCCCGCCTCCCCCAGGTGTGCTCAGGAGGGGACAGGACCCGGGGGAGCCAAGGCCCTGCTCCAGCTCAGCGGCGCTTTGTTGCCTCAACTTTTTAGTTTTTAACTTATGTTGCCAGGGAAAGTACCTGAGTTGGAGAGAAGTAGTTTTTTGTTTTGTTTTGTTTTTCACATGACGAGGCCCCACGGAGTTGAGAACGAATACAACCTCGGGCTTCAACTTGTCTCCAGAAAGTTCTGCTCCTCAGAGGAGCCCTCTGCTGACACGCAGGCCTCTGTTTGCCTACCACAGGGCTCGGCATGGTGGCAGGCTGTATTGCATCCTCCTCTTAATTTTCCCCATCTTCCATCACAAGGGAGGGGAGCTGAGACTGTGACCAGAATCCATCTCCTCCTTGGAGGACAGGAGATGTTGCCAAGTTCAGTGGAGAAGCGTCAGCTGGAGGCTGGTAGAGGTGGAACCGAAGCCTGCTAGCCCCGCTCCCCGAGGCCCCAACCACACCACCCCATCCCCTTCTTCGCTTCTCTTCTAGACAAAGGAAACGGCCAAGGCAAGGCCTGGGCCCTCTGAAGGGTGTACAGTTGTAAGGTCAGCCAGGGCCCCTCGTGGTGACAGCCTACGGGCTGGGAGACACCTGAAACCCCACCTTTGAAAACTCTACTCCTTTGGGTTCTGACCTTGGACCCTAGGACAATTTATGATTTATGATCCCATAGGCAGTGTCCTCAGCCACCAATCCCCCTGTTGAAAGATTGGACCTGAGGGAGACAGGGTGTGGGGGAGAAGTGACCCACCACTGGAGGGAGCAGTTTGCAGCCTCTGAGAAAGAGGAGAAGGGACGGGGGGTCTGGGTTCCCTGGGACCAGCTCCCTGAAGGTTTCTCTTGGCATCAGCTGCCCTTCTGGTAACAGATGCTTTACTGGGGCCACAGCCTTGCCCTTAAAGTCCACACACAGACAGTCACGGGGGTTCTGAGAACACATGGGCTCTGCCGGGCAGAGGAAACTGGTCAAGGTCCCCCAGGCACCTCCCGCAGCACCGCCCCGGTGGGGAAGGAGGACAGAACAGGGCAGCAGATGGTGCAATCAGCACGGCTGGCCTTGGGGTCCAGCAGACTGCATTCCTCCAAAAGCTGCTCCAGCCCCCCAGCCGAGTCCTGCTGAGGGTGAGGGGAGGCCCAGGCTGTTGTGATATACAATTGACATTTTGGAGAAGCACCCAAACAGCTCACATACACCTTGAGAAGACCCTCCCCATGCTGCCCCTCCCTGGGGTCTTGACACAGCGGGCCATGGTGACCCTCAAGAGCCTCTCTCTGCCTCATTTCCACCTCCTCTTCATCCATGCCCATCCCTCCCAAGAAGTCATGGAGAGAACAGAGTTGGATGGCTTCAGTGAGCTCCTTATTGTCCCCAGCGAGACTTCTAAATAATGAGTCTCTCCATATGAAACATGAGGCGTATAATCAGATTTGTTTATCTAGTCAATAAATATTCATTGAGCATCTACTATGTTCCAAGCCCCAAAGATACTAGGTCAAGAAGATGGATAAGAAAACAGGTAAAATAGTTCCCCAGCCCTGGGGCTGGAGGTCAGAAAGCTGTTTTCAGGCCCAGTGAACTGACTTGCTCTCTGATCCCGGACAAGTGACTCTCAGGGTTGGACATCACCTGGCGATGCCTTCGCCTCTGCCACCTCCCACTGCTGACCCTGAGATAAGGCGCACATCCATGAATCACTTGGCAAGTCCTTTCCAGACAGCAGCGCTGTGTATCCGTTCCTCCTTGCAATTTCCCCGCCCACATTTGCACAATCGCGCTATCTGAACAGGACTAAGACTGACACTTTCCTTCCAGTGGCCGGGTCCGCACGGGCACTGGCCCCTTGTACATCAAGAGCTGCCCAGGAGAGGCCAGGAACAGGAATAGGGACCATTTTGACTAAGATTGACTTGGAGGATTTTTTTTTCCTGCTTATTAAATGACAAAGGTTTGACTTAGCAGGCAATCGGAAACCCAAAATATCATAAAAGGAAAAAAGTTGCCAAACGGCTAAGAGGTGCGCCACGGGAGTGGGGTTGGGCTGAACAGATGGAGCAGGAGACGTTTTTTCAAAGGCTTCTTTCCCCTTCTTCTCCCCTCTGTCCCCCACATGGAAAGGGGAAAATAGAAGCAGAATCCAGATTTGGGCACGGGGGTGAGCTGTTCACCCTCCCTCGCAAGCACCCCCAGACTCTGGAGACACTTTGATGTCTGGGCGCATGGCACTCGGGGCTGGGAGACGCCCGGGCATTCCAGCCTCTGGACCGGCCTCCCTGAGCTCCTTTGTGAGGGCAGATGAAACACATGGAGTCCAAGAGCAGGGTATTGAAATGAGCATATGTGGATCAGCGTCCCTTGAACTCCGAGCTGGCCACCTTGAAACAGCTTGGGCGGCAAAAGCCAGGCAGATGAATGAGCTTGGATTTGCAGAGCCCTCCAGCTGTCTGAGCTGTCGGGACCATTTAGCCCTACCTGCTTGTTTTCAGATGGGGAAATGGGGCTCAGAGAGGGAGCGAGATTCTTCAAGATCACCCAGCAAGTCCGTGGCTCAGCTGGGGTGGAAGCCAAGTCTTCGGCCTCCAGCCAGGTTTCTCTCTTCTGCACAAGGAACTTCGACTTCAATGGGCACCACATTCTAGAGGCCACAGCCCAGCCACGGGGGCACTGGCCTCCCTGATAGTGTTGACCTTTGCACCACAGGAACCGACATTCCTCAGCTGAACTTTTAAAACCATCGTGCACAGAAAAACTCAATTCCATCTATGTTGGCTACGGTCACTCTTTTCCCCTGAATGTCATATCTTCTGAGAAATCGGCAGGGGACAGCCTGGTTCTCTTTCCTGGACAGGGAAGCCTGGCGTGCTACAGCCCATGGACTCACAAAGAAGCAGACAGGACTCAGTGACTGAACAACAAGGAATGCCGCTGGCTCACTCCTCAACTGAGCCACAGACATCACCTAGGGAAGCGCTGAGGTTCCTGCCATCTCCTCCCCCTTCCACCATCACTAGCCACCCCGCGCCACACAAGAATTTTGTGAGAAACAGTGATTAGAGCCCCACCCTGATGCTGAGCCCACAGGAGAAGTCCGGATGCTGAGAGGATGCTGCTAGATCTGGAGGAGCCCCAGAGAGGCTCCTGCTCCTGCAGACTTGCTGCAGTGCATTCACACCGAGGAACAGCCTGGCAGCGCGACCACCCAGGGCTCCCTTGTCCCCCAAGTCTGGCATTTTCCGTGTGGGCTGGGCTGCTGGTGTCCCGAGCACTGGGCCCTTGCTGTGCCTTTTGCAAATCGTACCCTGTTCCTGGCTTTGGCTCCTCACCCAGCAAATGGGAAAGCCGGGCTGGAAAGTCTCAGGAAAGCCGGTCCCTGCCGACTCCGGTCTTCCATGGCAATGAAAAGGGAATGCTCCTGACAAAGAAAGGGTAAAGGGCCCAGGGTTAAGATGGCAGCCTTGGTGTGTAGAACCTTCTAGAAGGCCAGGAGATGTGGCCCAGTGAGCTTCTGAGAGGTCTTGAATGCAAGGTTGGTGTCATGGGATCTGCACTCAGAGGGTCCCCAGGCTTAGGGTTTCAAGCTCTGTATCACTGTCTTGAGATTCTTAAAGAGTTTTATCTTGGTAAAAGCTGTGGTTTGTAAATGAAGTCTGATGGGACAATGGACCAGGAAGTGGGGGGGGGGGTGTTGCACCTTTGCTCATGTGGTCTTTCATCCCACCACCTGCCTGTTCCTGGGGTCTGATTCTCAACTGCTCTGCCTTCTGTCCCCTGCAGCCCTAGCTGCACTCAGCCATCCCCTCCCCACCTCCACTCAGCAACCACTGCCCGCCTGCCCCCAACCTGGGGCCAGGCATGGAGGGGGTGGGGTCAGCATGCCCACCCCACGGTGCCTTGCGGTGGGACATGGTGGCTGCAGCCCCTGCCCTCCTCTGGCAGAATCGGGGTGCATTCATGCGGTACTCTGCAGGGACAAGCCTCTGGTCCCCCTGTTCCCGGGATCTAGTGTATACAGTGCATCCTAGGGGTTGCCCATCTGCTGAAGTTTGGGCTAGGGGGCCTGTGCAAGGAGAGGCCTGACCCTTACTTCCTGCCCCAGGCTTGGGGCAACGCATGTCCGGCCAGCCACTGGGGAGGAAAGGAATCTGACCTTCAGGCTCCAGTTCAAGTATGAGTCCCAAGTCACCATGCAGGACTCAGGCCCATGAGGGCCTGCACTCTCCGGGGAGAATCCCCATTGTCCCGCTCCGTGCCTGGGGGAGCCCTGTCCTCCTTCCTGCTTCCCTGAATCTGGTTTGCCTCTTCTGGCCAGTTTGAGGCACCCTCTTAAGAGCCACAAAATACAGTGTACGATGGGTGAATCTGCATGTGTTAAATATGCCAACATTTGCGTGTAAAACTGGCGCTGTACAATATAAAAGTGAATGGTACCATTTGTGCTAGTAATTTAAAATTTTGATTTAATGTAGAAGATTAGAAATTTTTAAACACCATGAGAAATCGAAAAAGAAAGAGAGACCAGGGAAGAAAGGAAACAGCATTTTTTTCTTGCTTTTTTGAACCAGGGCCTCCACATTTTTGCCTTGCCCTGGATCTCACCAATCACAGAGCCAGTCCCGCCTGGATGAGTCACTTTCCCTCTCAGGCACCCATTTTCCTATCAGGAAACCAGACCATTAGCAGTGTGTTTCCCCACCCTTGCTCATGGGCACATTATGAATGTGCACTTGGATCAAATCCCTGGAAGAGATTTAGAAACCGGTATGTGGTGTCGATCCCCAGCCTGGGAGGCACAGCCAGCCCTTCATTCTAGAACAGGAGTTCAGCCCCACTCATGTGGGTTTCCCCACCAGTGATAAGTCAGGCCCCCCCAGGTGTTGTGTCCTAGACCTGAAGGCCCAGTCTGACCACCCACCACCTCCCATGCATGCATGGTGGAGGTGTACATGCCCAGAGAGCTTGAACCTGGAATCCAAGCAAGTTGTGAAGTGGAAAGACGGCAGTCGGCCCCACAGCTGAGCCTACAGTGTGCAAAGACCACTATCGATCTCTGCACTCATCCATTCTATTTGCTGGCAAGAGCCAGGATTTCAGAGCCTAGTATTAGGCTCAGCATCAGCACCAGGGAAGCTGGGTACCAACCAGGTTTGGCTGTCAGGATCATCTTCTTGAGAATGCTAACAATCTTGATTACAGTTACACTGCCGGGGTCGGGACGGGGGTGGGAAGAGATCTCCATTTCAGAATTGTTTCCAAGCCTACCCTCCTGGGGTATTGGGAGGTGGGGTTCAAGTCCAGAGTTCAATCTGCCTTGCCTGTGGACAAGGTAGAGTCCAATCAACCTTGAGGACTCACTATCCAAGGGTTGAATGGGCCCAAAGTAGCAGCCTGGCATATCCTACAAAAGTCCTGTCCCTTTAAAATAATATGTAGGGAGTGAAGGAATGAATCCATTTAGATCCACTTGCCTCAGTGGAGTCCAAAGGCTAAATTGCATACTCAACAAAATCATTTCAGGAGAAAGCAAAAATTAGATGACCCCTCATTTGACTTCTTTTATAGCTTTACTTCTATAGGGGAATGTCTCTCTATCATTTTAAAGTTTTGGATTTTTGTCTTGTTTTACTCATTATCACATTTTGAGTGATGTCTTCTGGCATCAGCTCAACTTCCTCCAGATAATTCATTAGGCCTGTGAGCTGCTCGAGAGTGGGATTAGAACCCGTGTAGTACATGGTCGCTTTAAACTGAGATCTGCTAATTAATCGCTCTTCTCTGTGTAACTGAGCAATAGCTCTCCTTCCCTAAGGAACTGCAATTTCATGGTTCTTAATGATGCTGCGATTACATTATCTGGATCACTTAGACAGTGGGTGTCAGGAGCGATGCTCAAAGCCCGTCTCAAGGCTGGGGAGAAATCACTCCTAAAACCAAGAGATGAGGAAAAGGAGTTCAAATGTCTGTTGCTAATTTTTATTAACGTGTCGCTGTTTCTTACCTCTCATGCAGACATTAGTTTCAAGTTCCAGTTCCACTGAACCTCACATTGTTTCTAATATTCACAGGGTTATTTTTTTTTAATCTATTTATTTGCTGTATTCCACAAAATAATTTATTTCTGGCATTTATTTTCATTAGATTTCTTGGAAATGTGCTTCTGCATATTGTTAGTACAAGTAATACATTTTGATTGTTGTTTCCTGAACTAACTTGTACTATCTGATGAGTTAAATGAAACGCTTAATTCCAAAGTCTGTTATTCCCATCTTTTGCATTTAGGTTATTTATCTTGCCTCCCATCCCCTTTCTAAGTGAAGGTATGTTACAAATCTTCAGTCAGTTTCTTGTTACAACTTCTGGGCTGTGAATATAGACACTGTCTTTTTTTTTTTTTTTTTTAATGATAAAACTTGGACCAAGTTCAAGGTTGCTTTTGAACACAGGTTTTCTGTCTTTAATTGCCCTAAGTCATGGTTTTGAAGAGATGATATCACAAACCTGATGTGAGTTCTGGTTCCCTCATTGATGCATTGGGATGATCTATTGAGCTTGTTTCCTTGATTGTAAAGTAGGGAAAAGATCAGCCACCCCAAGGACCGACATGAAGATTCAACTAGGTAACCCATGGAAAACCCCACCAGGCATATGCTAAACCGTCACCACCACATTCGTCTTGATTAAATAAGCTGATCTGTGACATCATGGTAGAGACGTATGATTGGGGTTGGGGGACTTTTGGATGTCTTGCTTTATTTCTTATAAAAATCCTGCATGTATGGCCTTAAAATACTTCAGACATGCCTTAGATTCAAAAAAAGAGAGCAATTCATTTTTAAAATTCATTAAAAAGATATTCATTTTAAAAAACGTTTTAAAATGTATTTTAACACTAAATGTCAGGCATGGCACCAGGGACTGGAAAACAGCATCTACCCACAGAAGAGAGTTTCTGCCTTGCCCAGAGCCCATAGGCTGGTGAGGGAGACCCACCAGACAGTTTCCTGGCAATTACCTGCCATAGGAATTGAGTCACAGAGAAACCTTGGAGAGGCACAGCAGTCTTGGTTGGGCTGATTTGAGCCTATTCAAATGCCAAGGGTATAGCATTCAGAAGGAAATCTGAAGACACATTTGAAACACTGAGAAAAAAAATGTTTGTTGATACGAACTGAGTGAAAGACAGCTTCTATCATTCTAGGTGACCTGCTCAGCCAAAATTTCACCTACAGGAAGTTCCCCATTAAATGACCATTTTTTTTTTCCTATCTGAGCGCAGAGACGCTGTGAATTGTATGGGCAGGAAGACACGTGGATCCACCCTCCCCCCGGGACAGGAGACAGTGCCAACAAGGGGCACTGTCCACGCCCCTCCCAGGGCAGCAGGTGCTTCTCGGTGTTGGTTGCATGGACCGCCTGTCTCCTTCCCCCCACATCTAATCTGGTCGCCAAGACACTCCCCCCGTCTTCCGAGGAAGCCGAGCAGCTTCACAAGACTTGCCTCGTTTGGATGCACAGCACAATGAATTTGTACCCACCGAGCCTCCAGCACTGATATTTCAAAACCTACAGTACACTAAACGTGAAACTTTTGTTCAAATTTCAAGGATTTTGATAGCCCAAGTGAATAGACACTGCCTATTGATTTTTCCCTTACAATGACTCTTGGATAACCTATTTTCTCATTTATTTTTAAAGACAGCTCATGAGATTTCATAGCAATTCTGCCCAACCTCCTAATATCAAAATCCCTCCTTGACCCTGAAAATTGTAATTCTGCTATAGATCACAGCTGCTGAATATTACCTTTTACTAAGCTGGTTAAATAAAATATGTCCAAATCACTAGATCCCACAAGCCGTGGCCTGCAATTGTAATGATCCAGGGGTTGAGGTTCTCACCGCCGCGTGCCCGCCAGCCCCAAGCTCTGCCGCCCGGCTGACACCAAAGTGTGGGAATCGAGCACATCGGCTCGGGCTTGGAATTTAAGGAGGAGGAGAGGGAAAGCGTAGCTCGGCTAGTCTTCAATGATTTTCTTGTAAAACTTTTACAAGGGAGACTTGGGCTGTTTGATGTGTTCTAGACAATCAAATGCCCTTAGAGTCTGCTGCAGAGTGGCTGGGTTTCCCCCCAAGTGGAGGAGGGGGTGTATTTGATGTAGGGCAAGTTCAAAACCCCCAAAGCCTTCCACGCTGGTAGGTCAGATTTCACTCGCGAGGTGGGGAAATACAACATGTGAAAGGTGAAAAGGACCACCAACCCAGGAAGTCTTGTTCTGCCGTGGGCCAGCCTGAACTCTTGCTTTGACCAAAGAGGGGCCACGGGGAATTTAGAACAAGGGGGCTTGCACCCCCCCTGAACCTCCTTAGCCTCTATGCCTTCCGGCTCTCACCACGCTGCGTCCCCTTTAGCCAAAGGGCCCCGTGACTCTCCCGGCCCCAACACAGCCCAACTTACTGTTCCAACTTACTCTTCCTTTTTCTCAAAAGAATGAAGGACGGCACCTACCCAAGTGGGTTTCACGGGAACTGTGAATACTTAAAGCCAACGCTTAGATCAAAAGTCATCACCTCTGGCTTTCGGATTGTGTTCGTGCCTTACCTGGGCAGNCTTGAGAATGCTAACAATCTTGATTACAGTTACACTGCCGGGGTCGGGACGGGGGTGGGAAGAGATCTCCATTTCAGAATTGTTTCCAAGCCTACCCTCCTGGGGTATTGGGAGGTGGGGTTCAAGTCCAGAGTTCAATCTGCCTTGCCTGTGGACAAGGTAGAGTCCAATCAACCTTGAGGACTCACTATCCAAGGGTTGAATGGGCCCAAAGTAGCAGCCTGGCATATCCTACAAAAGTCCTGTCCCTTTAAAATAATATGTAGGGAGTGAAGGAATGAATCCATTTAGATCCACTTGCCTCAGTGGAGTCCAAAGGCTAAATTGCATACTCAACAAAATCATTTCAGGAGAAAGCAAAAATTAGATGACCCCTCATTTGACTTCTTTTATAGCTTTACTTCTATAGGGGAATGTCTCTCTATCATTTTAAAGTTTGGGATTTTTGTCTTGTTTTACTCATTATCACATTTTGAGTGATGTCTTCTGGCATCAGCTCAACTTCCTCCAGATAATTCATTAGGCCTGTGAGCTGCTCGAGAGTGGGATTAGAACCCGTGTAGTACATGGTCGCTTTAAACTGAGATCTGCTAATTAATCGCTCTTCTCTGTGTAACTGAGCAATAGCTCTCCTTCCCTAAGGAACTGCAATTTCATGGTTCTTAATGATGCTGCGATTACATTATCTGGATCACTTAGACAGTGGGTGTCAGGAGCGATGCTCAAAGCCCGTCTCAAGGCTGGGGAGAAATCACTCCTAAAACCAAGAGATGAGGAAAAGGAGTTCAAATGTCTGTTGCTAATTTTTATTAACGTGTCGCTGTTTCTTACCTCTCATGCAGACATTAGTTTCAAGTTCCAGTTCCACTGAACCTCACATTGTTTCTAATATTCACAGGGTTATTTTTTTTTAATCTATTTATTTGCTGTATTCCACAAAATAATTTATTTCTGGCATTTATTTTCATTAGATTTCTTGGAAATGTGCTTCTGCATATTGTTAGTACAAGTAATACATTTTGATTGTTGTTTCCTGAACTAACTTGTACTATCTGATGAGTTAAATGAAACGCTTAATTCCAAAGTCTGTTATTCCCATCTTTTGCATTTAGGTTATTTATCTTGCCTCCCATCCCCTTTCTAAGTGAAGGTATGTTACAAATCTTCAGTCAGTTTCTTGTTACAACTTCTGGGCTGTGAATATAGACACTGTCTTTTTTTTTTTTTTTTTTAATGATAAAACTTGGACCAAGTTCAAGGTTGCTTTTGAACACAGGTTTTCTGTCTTTAATTGCCCTAAGTCATGGTTTTGAAGAGATGATATCACAAACCTGATGTGAGTTCTGGTTCCCTCATTGATGCATTGGGATGATCTATTGAGCTTGTTTCCTTGATTGTAAAGTAGGGAAAAGATCAGCCACCCCAAGGACCGACATGAAGATTCAACTAGGTAACCCATGGAAAACCCCACCAGGCATATGCTAAACCGTCACCACCACATTCGTCTTGATTAAATAAGCTGATCTGTGACATCATGGTAGAGACGTATGATTGGGGTTGGGGGACTTTTGGATGTCTTGCTTTATTTCTTATAAAAATCCTGCATGTATGGCCTTAAAATACTTCAGACATGCCTTAGATTCAAAAAAAGAGAGCAATTCATTTTTAAAATTCATTAAAAAGATATTCATTTTAAAAAACGTTTTAAAATGTATTTTAACACTAAATGTCAGGCATGGCACCAGGGACTGGAAAACAGCATCTACCCACAGAAGAGAGTTTCTGCCTTGCCCAGAGCCCATAGGCTGGTGAGGGAGACCCACCAGACAGTTTCCTGGCAATTACCTGCCATAGGAATTGAGTCACAGAGAAACCTTGGAGAGGCACAGCAGTCTTGGTTGGGCTGATTTGAGCCTATTCAAATGCCAAGGGTATAGCATTCAGAAGGAAATCTGAAGACACATTTGAAACACTGAGAAAAAAAATGTTTGTTGATACGAACTGAGTGAAAGACAGCTTCTATCATTCTAGGTGACCTGCTCAGCCAAAATTTCACCTACAGGAAGTTCCCCATTAAATGACCATTTTTTTTTTCCTATCTGAGCGCAGAGACGCTGTGAATTGTATGGGCAGGAAGACACGTGGATCCACCCTCCCCCCGGGACAGGAGACAGTGCCAACAAGGGGCACTGTCCACGCCCCTCCCAGGGCAGCAGGTGCTTCTCGGTGTTGGTTGCATGGACCGCCTGTCTCCTTCCCCCCACATCTAATCTGGTCGCCAAGACACTCCCCCCGTCTTCCGAGGAAGCCGAGCAGCTTCACAAGACTTGCCTCGTTTGGATGCACAGCACAATGAATTTGTACCCACCGAGCCTCCAGCACTGATATTTCAAAACCTACAGTACACTAAACGTGAAACTTTTGTTCAAATTTCAAGGATTTTGATAGCCCAAGTGAATAGACACTGCCTATTGATTTTTCCCTTACAATGACTCTTGGATAACCTATTTTCTCATTTATTTTTAAAGACAGCTCATGAGATTTCATAGCAATTCTGCCCAACCTCCTAATATCAAAATCCCTCCTTGACCCTGAAAATTGTAATTCTGCTATAGATCACAGCTGCTGAATATTACCTTTTACTAAGCTGGTTAAATAAAATATGTCCAAATCACTAGATCCCACAAGCCGTGGCCTGCAATTGTAATGATCCAGGGGTTGAGGTTCTCACCGCCGCGTGCCCGCCAGCCCCAAGCTCTGCCGCCCGGCTGACACCAAAGTGTGGGAATCGAGCACATCGGCTCGGGCTTGGAATTTAAGGAGGAGGAGAGGGAAAGCGTAGCTCGGCTAGTCTTCAATGATTTTCTTGTAAAACTTTTACAAGGGAGACTTGGGCTGTTTGATGTGTTCTAGACAATCAAATGCCCTTAGAGTCTGCTGCAGAGTGGCTGGGTTTCCCCCCAAGTGGAGAGGGGGGTGTATTTGATGTAGGGCAAGTTCAAAACCCCCAAAGCCTTCCACGCTGGTAGGTCAGATTTCACTCGCGAGGTGGGGAAATACAACATGTGAAAGGTGAAAAGGACCACCAACCCAGGAAGTCTTGTTCTGCCGTGGGCCAGCCTGAACTCTTGCTTTGACCAAAGAGGGGCCACGGGGAATTTAGAACAAGGGGGCTTGCACCCCCCCGAACCTCCTTAGCCTCTATGCCTTCCGGCTCTCACCACGCTGCGTCCCCTTTAGCCAAAGGGCCCCGTGACTCTCCCGGCCCCAACACAGCCCAACTTACTGTTCCAACTTACTCTTCCTTTTTCTCAAAAGAATGAAGGACGGCACCTACCCAAGTGGGTTTCACGGGAACTGTGAATACTTAAAGCCAACGCTTAGATCAAAAGTCATCACCTCTGGCTTTCGGATTGTGTTCGTGCCTTACCTGGGCAGCCCCCACATCCAGTATGGTAATGTTTCCCCGAGAACCTCACTCATCACAGGGGAACGGAGTCTGACTCGGCAGAAATACAGCATTTCCCGGCAGTGGTCGCTGGAGCCCATTTGAAATGCAGAACACAGCTGGCTCTTCCGAGGGCCTGTAGAGCGCTGTAGCTGCCTCTCCCCCTGCCCAGGCCCTCCTGCAGCAGCTGGACCCACGGCCTCCGCTGCAGGGCTGGCAGCCCGTCTTTGGCAGGTGACTGGTCCCATGGAACAGGTGTGGGGAATTTGCTGACATCAGCGCCAGGTGAGTCAGCATGAACAGGAAACTGTCCACAAAAGAGAAATTAATAAATAGCAGCAAGTCCCCTCCTTCCAACCCTCAATCAGGATCTGTCTGGGGTCAAAAGGGCTAACACAGGTTAGTGTCTTTCAACACAGCATATGCCAGGGATGACAAGAAGGTGGCAAGATCATCTCTGCTCCCCAACCCCACCTCCCCATCCCTAAGTTCCCAGCCCACACTGCTAATTGATCCTGGCTGTCTGTCATCCTCAGAACCTTCTTGAACCCGGCCCTCCCTGCAGCCTCTACTCATCAGTGACGGTGAACTGGGGAAAGCAATCTATTTGCCTCCAGCCCACCACATTCCCATGCCCACATCATGTGCATGCCACTCCTCTACCTGGGGGGTCCCCACACCCCTTCCCCTCGCCACCTGCAGCTACCCCTGCAAGTCCCTTTTTCCTCCAAGAGTTTTGCCAGCCACCATCATCTTGCCTGCCTGGCCAGCCACTAGACACTCAGGCAGAGAAGTGAGTAAGAAGCTGGATGTATGGAGACCTCTGAGTTCTGGCCCCGGCTTTGTTCTAAAATAACTGAATGACTCTGGACAAATCAGTTTCCTTCCTTATCCCTCTATTTCCCCATCTGTAGATTAATTATTAAGACCCTAGGATCTGAAGGTGGCTCACAGCTCCTCCATCCTGTGACGCAGAATTCCTTGGCAGTCATCTTACTCTTTGAACCATTTTGTACAGCCCTTTGTTACTTTCTTTCTCCACCCATGTGAGTTCCTGGAGAGCAGGAATTGCAACCCCCCACCCCGCCTCCGGCCCCACACCTTCGACAGCAAGGAGATCAAACTAGTCAATCCTAAAGGAAATCAACCCTGAATATTCATTGGAAGGACTGATGCTGAAGCTGAAACTCCAATACTTTGGCCTCTTGATGTGAAGAGCTGACTCATTGGCAAAGACCCTGATGTCGGAAAAGATTGAAGGCAGGAGGAGAAGGGGAGGACAGGAGGAGATGGTTGGATGGCATCATCGACTCAATGGACACGAGTTTGAGTAAGCTCTGGGAGATGGCGAAGGACAGGGAAGCCCGGCGTGCTGCAGTTCATGGGGTCGAAAAGAGTCAGACACAACTTAGCAACTGAACAACAACCCCCTACCCCGACCTGTATTTCTCCTTGGAGAATCAAAGTGCTGGGAGGGAAATACTCAGTACCTCTTGCTGCATATTCAGTTCCTGTGATGCTGATCATCTCCCATGGAAGGAGAGTCCCTAGAAAGTTGCAGTGACACCAAGTCAAACCTTGTTCCAAGGGGATTGGCTCCATCTTCTGCCCTTCCAGGAGCCTTGGAGACACTGTTGGGAGCTCAGGACAGTGAGCTGATGAGAGGTGAGGGAGACAGAGGCGATTCCATTCAGTATAGTGGTCAGGCTCAGACATGGGAGTCAGGCTGTTGCGCATCCACTAGCTGTGTGAACTCAAGCAAGTGAATCAACCTCCCCACACCCTGCAAGTCAGGCATGGCCAGATGACCTTCGCATTGAGTGAGAGAACCCAGGGGTGCACTAGGCTCTGGCCCCAGGCTGTGGTAAGTGCTCGGTGAAGGGAAGCAGTCATCGCGACTTCAGGATTGGCTCCGCCCCGCCCGCCAGGCCGCTGAGACTGTTACCCATCCGGGCTTGTCATCTCAGTTCAAGTGAACTGACAGGGAGTGCAAATGGGAATGAGCAATTCTTGGCCTAAAGGAGGAATTTAGAGCCTCAAGAGCAGTAAGGAGAGGAGGCCAGATGGTGAGGTCCAAATTCTGACGTCAGATGGAATACATCCCAAAACGGAAGTCAAGACATCACCCCACTCGCAGACCATCTTGTAATTGGCTCCGCTCAAGGAACACCAACACCACCCCCCACCCCCGCCACCCCATGGAAGAGGCAGTGCCGGGCACAGAAGGGCCCTCGGCCCAGTGGGCAGTGCCCTCTCCTCCCAGGAGAACACAAGCTTCGGGGCAATAAATTTTAGCTCTTGTTACCACCTCTCCATTCTCTCCCATCACTGCCTCTTGATCTTCCCCTCTCTGCTGACAACCAGATATGGTTGGCATTCAGTTGGGGATTTAAAACCAGGAGCGCATCGCCCTCCCTTCAGGCTGGAAGCTTGCTCCCTGGCTCTCGGAAGCGGGGCGCTTGATGAGTGCCAGGAGACCGGCTCCTGAAACCGGAAGGGGCCTGCATTGTTGGACCAAAATAGCAAACGTGCAACATGAGTCCCTTGAGGGGCCCTCAGCAGGCTGGTGGCTGCCGGTGGGTGCTCGTCACAGGCCAGCCCCTGGACACAAACTGCAGTGGCGCTGGCTGCCACTGGAGAGCGCCCCGCTGTGTGCACCCCTGTTCTGCCCTTAGCTAGGTTAGTTCATGCAACTGAAAGTGGACTTGAGCTATCCTTTAGCAAATTGAGTCAAATAAACCAAGCTTCTACATATCACCCATGGGCTTCCTGAATAATTTCAATCTTCCCAGTTAGAGTTTGCCACCCCTGAATCTCCCGCGACCCCAAATCTAAAAGCACCCCTTCCCCGTGGATGACAGCCACGTGGATTTCTCCCGGTCATGAAGTCAGAAGGCAGAGATCTAGGATGTCACCTGTCTTCCTGCGTGGCAGTTCTGAAAGAGGCCCATGAGACACAGCTCCTGGGCCAGGACAGGTGATCTATTTGGGGGCCTTGGAGGAGGCATAGCAGGGGGTTTAAACCAAATTTTTTTCCTCTGCAGTTCCCATCCCATGAAGCTGTTCTGCTAGCCCCTTGGAGGGCCCATATGCTCCAAAGTAGTAGCAAGTGTCCCATTACTGTAAACGGCCTTTTATTTTTAAACTAATGCTATATTTGGAAAGCAGTAATCCTGGGGAAATGATACTGGGACTAATGGGGAACATATTAGCTTTCATGTGTTTTTTTCATGTTTAAGGTTTCTTTGCTATTATCTGAGTAGCAAGGCTCTGCATACACTCTTGGGCAAAAAATCAAAATAAGCCTTAAAGCAATAATATTTTAATAAGCATCAAATGCCTTCAATGAGATAAAAGTATTATATAGTGTTTTGATATTGGGCTTTAGTTAAAACCTCATTTAAAAAAAAAAAGAAAAAGAAGAAAATTCCTCAGATGTACTAGGGTGGGAGAGTAGGCATGTATTTTGAAATTCAGGTGGAGGAAAAGTTTCAATCCAGGTCAATTATGCTAATTAAATGCCACAAATGATGGAAATTGCCAGCAAATGGATGTTCTTGTTTGTTGCTATCACTGTTTCCCATTGATCAAAAACAACAGCTTATGACACTTGAGCCTCTAAAAACTGAGCTCCAGTCTGAATACACATTGATGCCTCCATGCCAGTCATAACCCTTGGGTGGCAGGACTAAGCTCCCGTCCAGCCCACATCCGCCCCTCCCTTCTTCTTGGGTGAAGTTTCCAGCAGCCAAGGCTGCTGGCCACCTCCCTGAAACTCAGATTAGCTTGGTCATTGAGCGCCTGTTTCTGTTCCCAGACCCAACTAGGAAGTGTTCAGGGGCCCAAGTTATGAAATGAAACCCAGTCTTCTGATTTCTTCAACTCATACCCAGGGACCGAGCTAGAACCATGAGCTCTTTAGAAGTGAAAGGAGGACGCTCATAGATCCTCCACCTGGTTTTATAAAATGAGGAAACTGAGGCTCAGAGAGAGGAAGTGACCTGCCCAAAGGCACACAGCAAACTAATGGCAGAGCCAAGAATAGAATAATGTCCTGATTTCCAGTCCCGTGCCCCACGTGCTCGGCTCTCAGATATCACAATACAGAACTTTAGCTTTCCTGTCCTCCGCCCTCATGGCAAGTTCCTCCTCCCCCACCCCAACGCCCCCAGCTTTCTGTGGTTTCATGTCAAAGCTTGGTTGGGTGACCTCAACGCAAACCAACAAGAGTTCAAGTTTGGAATCAGGCCATGTGTAGCATGACTTGAATGTCTCTCCCCATGGCTGACCTAACATGGGAGTCAATTTTCAGTTACAAGATAGAATGCACTTAACTTTGGATGGGTGGGACATCAACGTGAGGGTGGGAGATGAGTGATTTCAGGCTGATCCAGGGATGCCACCACCCTCTCTTAACCCTGAATTACAGTAGATCCCATCCTCTGAGCTATGCTCCCACCTCCCGCTCAAGAGTCTCAGAAGAAGTTGCTGCAGGAGATGGGATGGAAGCAGATCAAGAACTGGTGGGAGAAGGTGGAAGTTTTCAGACAGGAATGGTCAAGGAAGTCACAAGACACTCTCTCGTTTCCCATCTTACTGAGGTGGGTCCCGAAGGTCGCAACCCCCATAGTCTCCCCGGTTTCCAGGTACTGGGTGGGGTAGGACCCTGCCATCCCTTTGTAACCCAGAGCCACTGGTCATCATGGAGCGAGCACACCCCGGGGCCTCAGGAACCCTGGGCTCAGCTCCCAGCTCTGCCCCAGCCATGTGCCCTTGAGCAAGTCACTTTCCCTCCTGGGTCTCAGTTTGCTGACCTGCAAAATGGGAGGGCTTGGCCTGGAAGGCCATAAGGAGAACGGCCCCTCAGGAGCAATTACTGTCCTGGGGTCATGAGACACCCAGCTCTGTTATAGCCATATCCCTGGAGCCATGTAGATAATTCCCAGCATAGATATTCCTCAAGACATATATCTGGGGACTTCGTGGGGACTTGGGTTTTGTCTTTGAAGCAGTGGGGTCAGATCCACCATCTGAATTTGGCTCGCCTCTAGGTCGTCACGAAAGGAGAGCATCTGGGGGTGGCTGGTGGGGAAGGATAGGGAGAAGGCTGGGGGATGGCAGCTGTGGGAGTGCTCGGCCTGGTCCAGGGCCGGGCCCAACGGCTAGAGGCTGAGCTCCTGTCACTCACTCTCAGCGCTGCACTTAAGCGACTCGACCGTGGGCACTGGGTGCTTCTCCGACTGCCCAGAACCCTTCAGGTGTGCTCACGGGGCCTGGTCCAGCCCTGCCCTGCACAAGGACAGACCCCAGAGGACGGGAACCAGGCCTCCAAGGCCAGAATCGCCCTTTACCTGCTCATTTGCCCCTTCATCGGGGAGCTCCCAATCGCCAAGGAGGCCCCAGGACAGGCCTCGAGTCTTCCTGGGGTCAGAGCCAGAGCCAGGGGGTCTCAGAGAGCTGAGCCTTCTGCCCAAACAGGCTCAACAGACACCAGGACACTGGGACCTGCAGGGAAGCACATCTTAGTGACTGAAAAATGTAAAAAGTACTTATAAATGGTATGAGGTCAGGCCATGTATGTTATGGAGATCAGGGCTGGGAATGATCTCATAGCATAGATTTTTTTTTTTCCCTCAACTAATCTGTATTTAGCGTGTCCACTGTTTTATTGAAACCGCATAGAGACCCCTGCCTCATAATCACATAGGAAAGGGGGTGGGCGGGAGAGGGAGGAACTGCTGTCACCCCCACCAGGTGAGCTTCAAGGATGAGGATGAGGGCGTGGGGTGCGGGCAGTGGGTCACAGGGCAGACGCTCTCTGGCCAATGGAAGCACGTTGCCCCAAAGGCCATCGGATCTGAGTTAAACCCTGACTTGGCCCCACACTAGCTGGGGGCTTCGGACAACCTCCTTGGCCTCCCTGAGCCTCACTTCCTGACTGACGTGGGGGTGATGGTGAAGCTGACTTGGAAGGTTGTCACCAGTATTTGATACGATCCAGTAAATCACCAAGCCCATCCACGGTGCCTGTGGCCCTCGCTTCCTCTGGGCACCTGCTGTTGGGAGCACCCCACTTTCTCCCCTGAGGGCTGCTTGCTGAGTCACTGCCCAGCTCGCCCCAAAGAGAGGGGCCACGGCAGCCCCTGGGGCCGCAGCCTGAGGCTGGCTCTGTGGGTCGCCCTCTCCCTCAGGCACAGACCAGGGAGGAAGTTGGCATGCCCTCAGGGACATCAAGAGCAGCCATGGAGAGAGGAGTCGAAGACCCCCTCCCTCGTTCCCTCACAAGATATTTACTGAGCACCTGCTGTGGGCCGGACACGGAGGCAGGCCAGAGCCCTGCCCTCACGGGGCTCTCGGTCTGGTAGCGGAGGCAGACCGACCACTGATAAGCCACGGAAAGCCAGGAGCGTGCGGCTGTGAGCAATGCCATGGAGGGAAGGAGCAGGTGGCGGTCCTAGCCTGTGCGAGCAGCCGCGTAGGCGAGAGGAGGTAGTGCCCGACCATGCCCGGAGGATGCTGAGGACCAGCAAAGGCATTCGGGGCAGCGGAGGGCAAGAGAAGGCCCTGGTGAGAGGAAACAAAGTCTCACCAGGCTTGGCCGGGAGCTGCCCTGGGTCCTGGAACAAACCGGAGGAGCCCAGCGGCCCCCAAACTGAGGCCCCAAACATGGGCAGGGCTGAGTCTCCAGGCCTGTGGGTCTCAGATGGAGGCTGGATCTTATTGTAAAGAAAGGGGAAGCAACACCGGGGAGGAGGGCTTAAGCTAGGTCGTTAAGGACCCTGGCTGGTGTGTGGGATGGATTATAAAGGGGACAAACATGGAAGCATGGAGATCAAACCAGTCAGTCCTAAAGGAATCAACCCTGAATATTCATTGCAAGGACTGATGCTGAAACTGAGGCTCCAATACCCTGGCCCCCTGATGTGAAGACCCGACCCATCAGAAAATTTCCCTGATGCTGGGGAAGACTAAGGACAGGAGGAGAAGGGGATGACAGAGGATGAGATGGTTGGATGGCATCTTTGACTCAATGAACATGAGTTTGAGCAAGCCCCAGGAGGTGGTGAAGGACAGGGAAGCCTGATGTGCTATAGGCCCTGGGTCGCAAAGAGTCAGACACAACTGAGCGACGGAACAACAGCAATAAATGAATCAGGGATCAGGCAGGCCTGGCCTCACATACACATCCCAGGTGAGGGAGTTCGGCCACGTTATTTGACTTCTTTGGGCCTCGGTTTCCTCATCTGTAAGACAGGGCTCCTGTAGAGATTAAGTGCTGAGAGACTGTAAGAACAAATGGCCAATAGCTGGACCACACATACAAGCGGAACTTTGACATAACCCACAGCAGCCCCTTATGTATATTGACCAACCTGGTAGCCAGCCTGCAGTAAGTCAGCCTGGCAGAAACCAGCCTGCTATCTCCAGTGACAATCGAGAAAGCTAAACAATAACTTCTGAAACAATGGACCCCAGACGACCACAAGTCAATCTGTAACTGATGGCTTCCCTAATTTTTGCCCCTGCTTCCAATTTAGGATTAACCGGAAAAAGTCAAATATGCACCCCTCTCCCATCACATAGGATAGGCTGCCCCTCAACCTTCTATTTAGCTGCCTCCAGCCTCCCCAGGCCAACAGTTTTCCACCAGGGCACACACAAAGCTTCTTTCTTTCCACTCTAATCCTTGCCCACCTTTGAGGCTCTGCCAAGACGCAAGTGATGGTGGCGGACTCCCTTGCTATAGCAAGTTCTGGATAAATCGTCTTTCTTTTCTCACTTGGTTGGTTCATTTATTTCCAGGATGCCAGCGTAAGACAAGCACCGGGTGCCTCCCTAGCATGCAGTGGGCACCCGGTGAGATTCTGTCCCTTCCTATCTTCTGAGAGACCCCAGAGCAGCTGACCCTGGGCCTGTCCACCAGGAGTGTCAGAACCCTGAGTGGTCAGGCAGGCCAGGTGCCCTAAGAACTAGCTGGTTCTCAGTACGTCTGCCTCCGGAGGAAAGCCAGCAGGAGATGATTTTATATTTTCTTGTGTACGATGCGGGGAGGAGTTGAGCGGAGAGCTATATTTTAGGGAAAGAACCTAAGACTGGGTTTTGCCTGGGTTCGAATCACCGTTCCATGCTGGCTGTGCGGCTCAGGCCCCAGTTGTCTTCTTTGTTAAATGGAGAAGATTAAATGAGCTAATTTGGGTTAGATGTTAGTGCAATGCCTGGCACCTAGGAAATGTGTGTAAACAGAAACTGGCAGCCAGTAGGAGTGGCGACAACGAGGCTGTGAGGCCGCCAAACTGAACTGCCAAAGGTTCCGAGAACTGTGTGCAGGAAGACGCATGGAGGCACGTCCTCCTCAGCTCAGTGGCTCCTCCACGGGGCAGTCTTCACCCAGGACTTTCTTGGGGAATGCAAAGGCAGCCTGTGCCCTCCAGGGACCCACTGCTATGAGGCTTTCCCCCCATCAAGGGAAGCAAAGGTGGTTTTCCCGAGGGTGTGGGACATTCCACCGTAAGGCGTGGCTCACAAAATTGTTAGCGGAACATCAGAGCTAGGCTGGGATGTCCTGGGAAATCACCCAACCGCTGTTCATTCACAGTGAGGAGAAAGTGATGGAAAGAGTTGGTCTTTATATTTTAACAGGAGGCAAAGCCCTAAGTTGGAGAAGGAAATGGCAACCCACTCCAAGATTCTTGCCTGAAGAATCCCATGGACAGAAGAACCTGGTGGGCTACGGCGTCACAAAGAGTCAGACACAACTGAGTGACTGAGCCCAAAGCCCTAAGTCCAGAGAACCCCATTAATGTGGGCTTTCAGGCATTTGGGTTAAAGGTGCTAGATTGAGAGAAGAGGGGCCTCTGAAGCCCCACCACCACCACTACCACCAAGAAAGAACCTGCAGCAGTCACTGGCCACATCACTGCTCAGCATCAGAGCCCATCACAGGGCCCCTCCCTCTGCCAAGGGCCAGGGAGGAGTGGGCATCTGGCCTCTCCAGACACCTCAAGCAGAAATGACCCTGGAACTGGCTGCTCCAACCAGGGGAAGAATTCATCCTGAGAGCATGCTGGCGACCACAACCACCTTCAGGGGCATCGCCACCGAAAGGAGCTGGAGCATCCACGGGCCGGGCAGTGGAGGGCGCTCACACACCCAGGGCTTGGCAGCACCCCCGGGGGCATCCACTGTCTGTGCGTGCCAAGTCACTTAAGTCATGTCTGACTCTTTGCGACCCCATGGACTGTAGCCCACCAGGCTCCTCTGTCCATGGGATTCTCCAGGCAAGAATACTGGAGTGGGTTGCCATTTCCTTCACCAGGGGATCTTTCCGACCCAGGGATCGAACCTGTGTCTCTTACATCTCCAGTATTGGCAGGCGGGTTCTTTACCACTAGCACCATCTGCAAAGCCCAAGCCACTGTCTAGGGCATACTTTCTAAACAGTTCTCCTGCCTTCCTGGTATTCCAGTCACTTTCCAACAGCCCTCCAAAAAATTCGTTTTCTACTAAATCAGTGGTTGGCGACCAGGAACCTGATCTGCTGCAGCCCACAACCCTAAGGCCAGTGGAGGCCAAAGGGTGATTACAATGAACACAATCAATTTTAATTCCCTGATGTTTTCTAACAACTGCATACAGAAAAAAAGGTTCTCTTTAAGGTGAGTTGCCTGTGAATGGGCAGAAACCTGTAAGGATTCCATGGTAGGGTGAGTTTTAGGGCAATGTGGTTTTCGTATTCTTGTGTTGTCATGAGACCTGCCCCTAGCTGCTTTCCCCTTCCCTAAGCAGAGAAAGGAACTCACATCTCATCACTGCACTCACCTCGGCTTCCCTCTGTGGCCAGGTGTTTACTACCTTACATCAAAGCAGCCAGCCTGTTATGGGAGACATTTCAGCTTGGCTGTGCCTTACTTCCAAGTTCATATGAATCCCTTTGTTTGAGACCCTGGGGGCCAAGGAAGAAAACCGGTCCAGGTGAGCAGGCTTGGCTTCCAGCCCCAGCTCTGGGATGAACTGGATGTAACCTCTCTCTGGGCCTCAGTTTTTCCCATCACTATCATGAAAAAAAAAAAAAAAATCCATTTTTCCCTGTACAAAGGTCTTCTGGCTCCAAATTCTGTGATGCCATTATTCTGATTCTTTGGAACTCACCATTCCATTGCCTCCCACATTCTGTGTAGGTGGCCCACAGAAACAGCATAGAAAACAGGAAGGCTAAACTCAACAAGAATCAAAATTTTCATGTTTAGCAAGGTAGGGACGGTCCAGGATGCCAAGTTTTGTTCCCTGCCTTCAAGGTGTTAATGTTATTGTAGCTGCGGGGGGTGGGGTGGTGGGTGGAGGGCAGAGGGAGGGGAGCGGTTGTATAGGAAAACAGAAGCCACTCTAAGTATCCTGAGTTGGAAGGGTTCTAATTCAGGGAACTGGAGACTTGCTGGAAGGGCTGAGAGAGGAAAGGTCAGGCCAGCAGCTGACAAAGGCGGACGATCTACCTAAAAGCAGCTCACCTAGAAGCTGCAAAGGACCCAGGAATCTCAGCAGTGGCCACCACCTCCACCCCCAGGAACCTGAAGCACACAGAGCATTCAGTTCTCAAGAGTCTGAATTTTGCTCAGGCATCTAGCTGCAGCTTCTGCCAGAGAATGGCATCTTCCTTCTCCCCCGCCTCCCAGTTCTTGCAGGAGTGTCTCTCATTGGAAGACTCTAACCAGTGCACGACTGAAGCAACTTAGCAGCAGCAGCAGCAGCAGCAGCAGCAACCAGCACTTTACAAAGAAAGGGATTCTGGGAAATGTAGTTCCAGGCTTCTCCTCTGAGGTCTAGGGGGTCAAAGAACAAGACCACAATGTCAGGAGACAAAAGAAAATGAGTTTGGTTTCACAGCCACAAACCAGGAAGAGCAAAGAGAATTCATCCTGCTGCTGCTGCTGCTAAGTCGTCATGTCCGACTCTGTGCGACCCCATAGACGGCAGCCCACCAGGCTCCCCCGTCCCTGGGATTCTCCAGGCAAGAACACTGGAGTGGGTTGCCATTTCCTTCTCCAATGCATGAAAGTAAAAAGTGAAAGTGAAGCCGCTCAGTCATGTCTGACTGTTAGCGACCCCATGCACTGCAGCCCACCAGGCTCCTCCTACGGGCCATTGATTGGTGATGACTGCCTGGAGTAATGAGTTGAAAACAACTTTGAGCTTGTATGTAGGGTCACCAGGAAAAGGTGCTACATTGGATTAACGATGCCCGAGATGGGCATAGAATGAGAGTGCAGGATTGGATGCAAAAAATTTGCTCTAACGATTGGAAGGCTTCCTAAGGTGACTGACCTTTTTCTTTAAGTCAAATATGTAACTTGTAACCATCCACATGTGAATTCATCCCCAGTAAGCCTTGAACTCAAGAGGGATATTGGAATTGATAAGGAGCAGGAAAAGTACATGGAGAACCTGTGGGGTCTCCAGCCTCCTGGAATCAAGCTCTGCACAATCCACACCATCACACTCCTCACGGTCATCTCAGGGTCAGTTCTTTCATCACCACCTTCACTACCCCCTTCATTTTCAAGTTTCTAGGTCTGTCTCTGCTAGGCCTTTATCACATGATCTTGGAGAAACCTTCCAACTCTTCTCCAGTGAATTACTTCCTCTCTCTGTATCTCGGTTCCCTCATGGGCAAATTCAAGAGTTGGATTAGATGTGTGGTTTGCTGATGGTGGATTGAGGAGTGTAGGGTATTTAAGAGGAAGAGGAGGGTTGGAGAAATGCCAAGGCATGGGTCTCTGGGGGGTAGCATTTTTATCTATTTTAGATACTGTGCTTTGGACTAAGATGTCACTTGGGGGGGAAAGTAAGGGGCTTATTCCACTGCTTAAAATAAATAAATTAAAGGCTGGAGATCATCTGGACAAGCCACACACTTCCAGATGTAACATTCCTTAGTGCTGGTTGGCTTGTCCACCTCTGCAAACACCAGCCTCTTTTCTCTCCTCCTCCCTTCCTCCTCTCTTTCTCCATCCCCTCTTCTCCAAAGATGTGAATCGCCAAGTCTCCATATTATCTTCCAAACATGAGTTGAACTTGAGAAGCAAACTTGAAGGCTGGGTCTTGTCATTATGAGATGTTGTGAGGTCAGGTAAAGGAAAAGAGGCAAATAAAATCAACATGTCATTTCAAAACCGCATTTTCCAAAAATCTGGTGTAATTCTTTTTATCATTAAAAAACACACTGAACCACAGAAAACTTAAAACTTGACATCCTGGAGTCAAGAGGTCATCTCACTTTTCCCCACCTCACTGAGAACTGCGAAAGTACAAAACATGAGAACATGCTGCTTTGAGTTGTTGTTTTTAATGATACCGCAATGACTGTATGGTTTTTATCATCGTGTTTTTTTTTTTAAAGCAGGAGGAACCATTCAAATAGGTTTTTCTGCTCAAAATGTACTTTGGAGTTCCATTTTGGGGAATAAGAACACTTTTGTTCCTCTTCCGGCTGCAGTCTCACTTAGTTCCCATTAATACTAGCTCTAGAAGAGTCTGAGTCAGCCATAAAATATGTCCATTAGGAAATATTTTCATTATTCCCTGCAGGAGGGAAAGGGCAGATTCGAAGGGAGCGCTGGCAAAGGTGTGTTTGAGGAATGCAAAGCATAGAGCCCACCATTCTGCCCTTGCTCCAGGGTTCCTCTTGGGCCATGGGCTGCGGCTTGAGGAGGAAGTGACTGGAATCACACCCACCCGAGCAGAGGCCCCTGCCACGTGGAAGTCCGTGCAGATCAAGACCAGCCTAACGTCAGACCCTCCACTGAGGCCCTCCTGTCCCGGCTCTACACACAGAGGGCCCAACCAAGCCAGGACAGAGCATGTGCACACCCTGTCTGCTGATTGGTTGGAGCCTGAGACGTGGCGCTTTCCCCCATTGGCTGGTCCTCGAAGGTAGCAGGAGAGTGCAGCGGTTCCGGTCGCAAAAGCCACCTGCCTCACCCGTTTTCTGGGTCCCAAATTCCCCTACAGAAGAAGAGAGCTTGCCTGAACATCACCAATGCCTGGTTCTAGGGAATGGCTGTCAGAATTAAGATGTGCTTCGGCACCCCTCGACCCAGAAGACACAATGACCGCCACACAGGACACGGAATGACCTCACCTTTCTGAGACAATTTTGGAGACAGAGCTGTCTCCAAAGTTGTCTGGGGGACGTGCCGGGGGGAAGGGACCATAAAGGGGTGCCTCAG
The DNA here is from genome assembly GCA_006410675.1 of Oreotragus oreotragus. NCBI lineage: Eukaryota > Metazoa > Chordata > Mammalia > Artiodactyla > Bovidae > Oreotragus > Oreotragus oreotragus. The sequence goes on along the minus strand of SJYX01008649.1, from coordinate 47,136 downwards.
TTTTCAAGGGGGAGGGAAGTCAGAGCTGTTTCCCTCAGGTTCACCCGGGTGGAGCTGTTCCCCAGAGGACAGGAGTGGGGATCCTGGTGTCTTGAGAGAAGAGGGCCCCAGGCAGAGTCTAGTGTGATAGGAATTTACCTCAAAGGCAGGAGAGCTTACTTACCCCTCACATAAGCAAATAATCTTTCATCTTGTTTTCCATTTCCTTTGGGGTGGGGGGGTGGTGTCTTTCCCCAAGTACTGAGGACTGAATCCTATTGTCAGAGCTTTCCTGTTCAATTGAGTCTCCTGTTAAAATTCAGTTCCTTGGAAGAGTTATAGTAACTTTTAAACGGATAGCTTATTGGTCTGGGGAGTGGGTAAGTACTGTATACACACAAGCAGGAAGGAAGGGGGGGGGTGGGCACAAGCACATAGCATTGACACTAGAACAAAACTCTCCAAAAGAACTTCCCATGATGATGTTAAGTGGAACAAATCTGTGCTGTGTAATACTGTATGGCAACTGAGCTTGAAGAGTGGCTAGTGCAACTGAGAACCAAATATTTCACTTAAATTTAAATAGCCATGTTGGCTGGTGGCTACCATTTTGAACAGTGCAGTTCCAGAAAATCTAATTTAAAATGAGACCCTAGATATCTTTACCAGCTGACAGATCTTACTGAGGTCTCTGAGAGGTATCATTTGCAAAACCATCTGCCTTATCATTTTATATTTGAAAAACAAATCCCTGGTTTTGCATAATACAAACCTTAGGAAAGTTAGAGTTTTGTGTTTAGCAAGAGGTAACAAAACTTTGCAGCATAGTCCTACACTTTCATATGACAGGCTGAGCCTCCAGAGAGAGGCAGTGACTGTCCAAGGTCTCGTGGTGACACTGATTTCTCTGGGATGGCCCACTCTTATTCTAGGAATACCAGAAAGAGTGGAGCCTATTAGATAACAGGGTCCTGAATGTAGTACTGGTTTCCTCATGTCACAGTAGAACATGGAAATGTATAGATGATGATGATAAAAGTACTTACTTGTTCTAAGTCTCCAACCTGTGTTAAGCCTACATCTTAGAGCCCCACCCCCAGTCTTTACAGGTCCTGGGTGTCTCACAATCTTCTCTAGCGGCTTTCTTGCCTTTTTCTAGACTGGAGCAGTCATCCCAATTTTACGTTACTGGAGTGGACAGAATTATGGCCTTCCAATAAAGTTGACTTATTGGAAAAGACTCTGATGCTGGGAGGGATTGGGGGCAGGAGGAGAAGGGGACGGCAGAGGATGAGATGGCTGGATAGCATCACTAACTCGATGGACATGAGTCTGAGTGAACTCCGGGAGTTGGTGATGGACAGGGAGGCCTGGCGTGCCGCGATTCATGGGGTCGCAAAGAGTCGGACACAACTGAGCAACTGAACTGAACTCAATAATATCTACATCCAAATCCCCAAAACCTGTGAATACATAACCTTTTATGATAAAAGAGATTCTGCAGGTATGAGTAAGTTGAGGATCTTGAGATGGAAAAATTATCTTGGCTGACCTGGGAGGACTCATTGTCATCACAAGGGTCCTTATAAGAGGGAGGCAGGAGGATCAGGGTCAGTAGTAGGAGATGTGATGATTGAAGCAAGAGGTTGGAGTGATGCAAGGAAGGGGCCATTTGACAAGAAATGCTAGCAGGCTCTAGAAGCTAAACAATGCAAGGAAACAGATTCTCCCCTGAAACCTCCAGAGGGAACACAGCCAATGACTTAATTCCAGACTTCTGACCTCCAGAACTATAAGAGAATAAATCTATGTTGCACAAAGGCATTACGTTTGTAGCAATTTGTAGTAACAAAAGTCAGAAACTTAGGCCTTTCCCATTGCAGAGGATGGTGGCTGCTGTCACCAGGATGCACAGAATTGAAAAAAAAAAAAAAAAATGGATGGCAGCAACTTATTTCCTTCAGATCTACTTTGCTTCTTCTAATTTACTGTTTCCTGTGGCTGAGGGGTCTCTACTCCCTTGGAGCAGGTTATTGACTATTGTGTGGATCCCCCTTCAGTAGCTGGAGCACTGTCTATCTCCCTTGGAACTCTAGTGAGTTCCCTTGAATCCCCTTTGCTTTCTTCCAAGAGGCCTTGGGCTGCTCAACAGATCAGCTTTCCCAGGTTTTGTCTTAAAACCCCTTTAATCTCTAAATTTCTCATTCTCTTTCTTCCACTCCTTCAAAAATTCAATAAGAAAGCCACAAACTCAAGCAAGAATGGGAATCAAATTCCTGTTTCTAATCAGAAAGCAGGAGCAAGGAGGTTCTCCCTCTGGTGCCTGTGATGACAAGAGCCACTGGACACTCCACCTGTGTCTGTCCTAATAGTCTGAGCAAACCCCAGAGGCTGCATCCTGCAGGCAGCTCCTCACTGCTGCAAGGAAAGAGGTCCAGGTCTCAGGTCCTCTCTCAGTGTTCTCAGTGTCCTCTCTCTCCTAATTCTCCTGGAATCTTGCTCACCAAGTCCAATACCCACCACTCACCTGGCCAGGGACCCACAACTTCAAATGGGATAACTTAGATATTCTCTCTTATAAACCCCAGGCTTTTCTGTGTACTAACTGACTCATTCTACCACTGAGTATTTCCCTGGAATTTCCTGGGTGCCAAATTCAGTGCTTAGTCGGGGAAGGCAATGGCACCCCACCCCAGTACTCTTGCCTGGAAAATCCAATGGACGGAGTAGCCTGGTGGGCTGCAGTCCATGGGGTCACTAACAGTCAGACAGACTGAGCAACTTCACTTTCACTTTTCTCTTTCATGCATTGGAGAAGGAAATGGCAACCCACTCCAGAATTCTTGCCTGGAGAATCCCAGGGATGGGGGAGCCTGGTGGGCTGCCGTCTATGGGGTCACACAGAGTCGGACATGACTGAAGTGACTTAGCAGCAGCAGCAGCAGTTGCTGAAGAGATGTATCTCCCAGCTGAGGTCCAATGAATAAAGAAACCATTATGGATGTTACAGCAGATACAGAGAAGCGCAGAAGAACCACCCAGATGAGCCCAGTCCAAACTGCTGAGTCAGAAGAAAAATATAAACTGTTATTGCTTTAGGCAAATAAGTTTTAGAATAGTTTTTTATGTAGCAATAGATCATTGAAATATTTCCAAACCCAGCCCCTGTTACAAGACGGAGGACTTGTCTTTCTCCTTCAACTGGCTATTTCTGACTTTTTGGCCTAGCTCTCCTGATCCTTCACCTCTCAGCTGCCAGCAGTGCTGTAACAGGCAATGGTACTGGGAACACCCACCCAGCCAGTTCTTTATGTGGCCAGGTATAATTAATTAATTAGCCATCTGTGAGCCCCAGACAAGGAGTGCCTTTGGTGGGGAGACTTTGGTGGTGGAACCACTAAGGGTTGGGCAAGGATGACTCTAGGGCAATCCCAGACACAGAGTTCCACCTCATGCTGTCAGTTACAGGAGATGCTCTGATGACACAGCTGCCATGATGACAGGGCCACTCAACTCTGAACTGTATGGGCCAAAGGATCTTTTCATGCCCTTTATGCTCTGAGAAACAGAAGACCTCAACTTTGCAAAGTGTGGGTGAGGATGGGAAAGCATAAAGGACTGATGCTTCCATTTTATCCAATCTCTCCCACATGAAAGTGACAACTGTTTAGGGCAGAAATCAAGCTCACTCGTTTTGGATGAATGATCTGGAGGAAGTTAAGAATATCACCAGCCACTAGTATGACTACAGATGGACACAATCAGCCATCTTGAGGTGTGACTATTCATGGATGAATCTCTTGAGACATATGTAAGTCAAGCAGGCAGCACTTCCCCACAGGGAGGAAAACACATATTGTATGGCCCCCCAAAGCTGCTACTCCCCATACCCCTCTTGGTATGCAGGGCTGATTTCTGGGGGTGGGGGAAGTAGGCAAATTTATAGAAGAACCAAAGATCCTCTTGAAAAAAACTAGACCCTGACCTCTTCCCTCTTGAAAACCACAATTTCTTGGATCCCTCTTATGTGACTGGAGGGTACCAGGTAAGCTCATGGGCAGGAGGGAGAGGAACTCACCAGGACCCTGGAAAAGTCAAAGTGAAGGTAGAGGGAGTTTTTGCAAATGATCGTCATCAAACCCTGGAGAAAGAGGAGACCTCCAGGGAGACTTTCAGCACGTGGGGAGTGTCATGAGAACTAACTGAGAGACAGAAGAGGCGTGACCATGTTTGGTGCCACAAGTTGGAGAAGTAATTCATGGCAGTTATAGGAAATCACATTTATTGTGAATAAGGTCACCCAGACTACTCCTTTATTCAATAAGCAATTTAATTATTCAATTTAGTCAGCATTTATTAAGGCTTGGTGATCAGAGCTAGGAAGGGCAATCAGAGAACCAAAATGTGATTATGATGCTATGTGATTAGTGCAAAAAGAGAAGTATATACAGAGCCCAGAGAATGAGGATTTCTAAGGGTGTGTAGGAGGGCTCCCAGGAGGAGGTGGGCCAATGAGATATGGATTTTGAAGGATCAGCAAGAGTTTATTTGTCACAGAAAAGGGTAGGGATTCATCGTTAATGGTTGGCAGCCTGTGATTTGTGGGCAAGTCTACCTAGCTTAAAGAGCAAGAAACCAAGCCAGTTCCACATTCTATTTCCAACAGATATGTAGATTTGATGGTGGGTGGAAGGAAGCTACTGGTTCATCATCCCCTTTGGAGATAGCACCCACTGGGGCCCTGGCATGAAAAAACCTGCCAGGTGCCACCAACCAGTCACAGGGTTTTCTCCCAGCTGAGGTCCAATGAATAAAGAAACCATTATGGATGTTACAGCAGATACAGAGAAGCGCAGAAGAACCACCCAGATGAGCCCAGTCCAAACTGCTGAGTCAGAAGAAAAATATAAACTGTTATTGCTTTAGGCAAATAAGTTTTAGAATAGTTTTTTATGTAGCAATAGATCATTGAAATATTTCCAAACCCAGCCCCTGTTACAAGACGGAGGACTTGTCTTTCTCCTTCAACTGGCTATTTCTGACTTTTTGGCCTAGCTCTCCTGATCCTTCACCTCTCAGCTGCCAGCAGTGCTGTAACAGGCAATGGTACTGGGAACACCCACCCAGCCAGTTCTTTATGTGGCCAGGTATAATTAATTAATTAGCCATCTGTGAGCCCCAGACAAGGAGTGCCTTTGGTGGGGAGACTTTGGTGGTGGAACCACTAAGGGTTGGGCAAGGATGACTCTAGGGCAATCCCAGACACAGAGTTCCACCTCATGCTGTCAGTTACAGGAGATGCTCTGATGACACAGCTGCCATGATGACAGGGCCACTCAACTCTGAACTGTATGGGCCAAAGGATCTTTTCATGCCCTTTATGCTCTGAGAAACAGAAGACCTCAACTTTGCAAAGTGTGGGTGAGGATGGGAAAGCATAAAGGACTGATGCTTCCATTTTATCCAATCTCTCCCACATGAAAGTGACAACTGTTTAGGGCAGAAATCAAGCTCACTCGTTTTGGATGAATGATCTGGAGGAAGTTAAGAATATCACCAGCCACTAGTATGACTACAGATGGACACAATCAGCCATCTTGAGGTGTGACTATTCATGGATGAATCTCTTGAGACATATGTAAGTCAAGCAGGCAGCACTTCCCCACAGGGAGGAAAACACATATTGTATGGCCCCCCAAAGCTGCTACTCCCCATACCCCTCTTGGTATGCAGGGCTGATTTCTGGGGGTGGGGGAAGTAGGCAAATTTATAGAAGAACCAAAGATCCTCTTGAAAAAAACTAGACCCTGACCTCTTCCCTCTTGAAAACCACAATTTCTTGGATCCCTCTTATGTGACTGGAGGGTACCAGGTAAGCTCATGGGCAGGAGGGAGAGGAACTCACCAGGACCCTGGAAAAGTCAAAGTGAAGGTAGAGGGAGTTTTTGCAAATGATCGTCATCAAACCCTGGAGAAAGAGGAGACCTCCAGGGAGACTTTCAGCACGTGGGGAGTGTCATGAGAACTAACTGAGAGACAGAAGAGGCGTGACCATGTTTGGTGCCACAAGTTGGAGAAGTAATTCATGGCAGTTATAGGAAATCACATTTATTGTGAATAAGGTCACCCAGACTACTCCTTTATTCAATAAGCAATTTAATTATTCAATTTAGTCAGCATTTATTAAGGCTTGGTGATCAGAGCTAGGAAGGGCAATCAGAGAACCAAAATGTGATCATGATGCTATGTGATTAGTGCAAAAAGAGAAGTATATACAGAGCCCAGAGAATGAGGATTTCTAAGGGTGTGTAGGAGGGCTCCCAGGAGGAGGTGGGCCAATGAGATATGGATTTTGAAGGATCAGCAAGAGTTTATTTGTCACAGAAAAGGGTAGGGATTCATCGTTAATGGTTGGCAGCCTGTGATTTGTGGGCAAGTCTACCTAGCTTAAAGAGCAAGAAACCAAGCCAGTTCCACATTCTATTTCCAACAGATATGTAGATTTGATGGTGGGTGGAAGGAAGCTACTGGTTCATCATCCCCTTTGGAGATAGCACCCACTGGGGCCCTGGCATGAAAAAACCTGCCAGGTGCCACCAACCAGTCACAGGGTTGTAGTTTCCATCAAGTTTCTGTACATAGAAGAAACCAAGGGAGAACAAATAGAAAACAGAAGGCTGAAACTGCTCATCAGTGACTGATGAAACTCCACGTGGTGATGGTGCTGGCTCAGGGCCCATCCACCTGCTGGAGAAGTTTCTACATTGTCCTCATTGTGGGCGTTCATCCCACCCCTTGGCTCTCTCTGCCTGAGCTCTTGGGCAGGGCTATCAGGTCCGAGACCCATTTGTGGGATGTCCTCAGTAGAAAGCTGGTACCCATGGTCACCCCTTTCCTTACTCAACAGAATGAAACAGATTGATCCTCCAGCGCACTGACCACCAGTGGTCTTGACTGGTGACTCAAGTCTTCTGGTCTACAGCTGGTCCAGCCTTAGAAAACCCTCCTTTGACTCTAGAGCACTCTGTCAGGTTATCCGTTGCAGGGGGCAGCCCTGAAGTAGGTATTACCCGCTTTGAAAAGACCAGATGTCATTCTTGTCACTTCAAATTAACTTTAGCTGAGAAAGACCGACGGAAACACGACGCTGGGTGAACTATATTTGACTGATATTCTGTCAAATATTGCATGGGGTTGTGATCCACAAATTCTCCCATCTACTGCTGCTGTCTGAGTAGCTGAATGCACAATGGCATAATTACCATATTTTGTTCAGATTTCCCTCCGTCAGATCAGAGCCTGTGAATGTGAAATGTGCCCACAGAGGAAGGAAACCCTGATAGGGTAGGTGCAAGGGCATCCCTCAGCTCTTCCCTGGGGGGAGCTGGGGAGGGAGGAGGGCTTCCGGAAGGTGTCTGGCTCTCGCCCAGGAAGGTGCTCATCCTGGAGACAAAGGAGGAAGGTGGAGGATCAGGAGTAAGGAGCCGGTTTAAGATCACACAAACCTGCAGCCCTTAGAAACTGGCTTAATCCATTTTATAAAGAGTTGGGAGGGCTTTTCTGTCCATGAATATAATACCTTGCGCATCTGATCAGCTTTTTTTCCCAGAACATTTCAAAGCTCTCTGCAAATACAGCAGAGTCTCCTTAGATTAGAGCCCAGCCTATTATTACCTGGTTTTGGAGACACCCCAGGTCAGCGGGTCACCTGGGGCCCTCTGAAATAAGACAATTCCCTGTAACAAAAAGCCTGGTGTGATGTGGTTTGTCTAACGAGTGGTTTTCAAACTGTGTGAGTCATGGGACCCTTAAAAAAAAAAGAAAAGAAAAGAAAACAGCCTGAAGCTCAATTCATAATTTGGAACAAAGTGGATCTCTTCTGGTTAAACCAAAGCCACGATGTGAAGGGAAACAAAGCTGGGTCCACCTGACACTCCAGCTCATGGCTGGAAGACTATTCTGGAAATCACAGTGTTCCCACCCCCCAAGCAGAGGTAAATATTCTATGACGTTAGCGGATGTTAAGTTTCTTCAATATACTTCCAAGTCTTGGTACTTAATTTTATTTCTTTCATTTTGTGCTGTTTTGATAACAAGGGACCCCCAAAGATACATTTCATGTAGAACCAACTGCATAATTTGCACAGCCAAATACAAAATAAAAACTTGGGCCCTTTGTTCAAAATGATTAAGATATTTCAAGATGGCAGCAACAGAGCATTAAACTCAGCCCAGGACATTTCTAAGCCTGGGGCCCTTTGAGAACGCGCAACTGGCATACCCAAAAGACAGTCTTGGTTTCTACAGGGCCCATAGAACCTGGATCTGCCCCTTTCTCCAACTTTCCAGAGAAATACCAATAGGATCAAAGGAATCTCCACGTTTCCTGAGAAGTTTCTTCCATTCTAGTGAGTCAAGCTGGTCCACCTCACAGCCCCAGGAGATTCCAAAGCTTCCAACCAAGTGCATGCATATTGCACTCTCACTTTCATATGGAAGGATGGCCTTAAGGTGAATGACTCCATTTGCAAACAAACTGCAACAGAACAAAGGATCCACTGCGTGTTCAAGGATTGGGACTGGAGTGGCACTTGGGGTAAGCTATGGGTCAGTCCCCAAACCTCAGAGGATTGGGCAGGGTGATTTTGGGGTGCTCCTTGAGGGCCTGGGCTTCATGTGCTCCTTTCCGAGGTTCCCTGTGATCCAAGGCTGGGGTATGTCTGACAATGTGTCTATTGAATAAATACAGCCTGTGTTCCAACCAAAGCCGTGGTTCTCTGACTTTGCCATATCCACTACAAACGGCAAATCTTTGTCATTATCCCCCCCACCCAGAAGCTCTTCTTTTCCCTTCCTGAATCCAGGTCCTATCTACATACTAAACTCCTGCTCACGTGTTCCCTGCCCTCATGGTGACATAGGCCACCTTGACCGGGGATGTTTGGCTTGAGGCTGGAAAACTGATTAGTGAGCGTATGAGGCAGAGTCTACCCAGGAAATAGAAACCACCTAAGTAATGAAATAGAGGGGCCTGAATGGAGGAATTGCCTTTGTCAGAGATGGAAAAGCCGAGAAGTCAAACAGGGGGCGTTGAGTCAACCTAGTGATGAAAAGTGTAGGAGGCCACCGCTACCCTTGGCCAGAAAGACAGGAGGTTGGATGTGTGATGTACCAGAGTGAGCCAGAGCTCCCAGCAAAGTTGTCACAAGAATCGGTCCAGAAGAGGTGGAGCAGTGGAGGAAATGGGATGCTAGAGGGTCTGTCCATAGCAGAATGGGACAGGCAGGAATCCTCTACAGTCCCTCCTTCCTTCTCCCGCAGTTCCTCCCAGTGGCCTCACCCAGAAGGAAGCCTGAGAGATACAGGGGCCAGCCCACTCTGGGATGGAGCAGTATGTGGGTAGGGTCTGGGGGCCAGCAAGGCCAGGATTGCATGTAGGGCTATTGTAGGAGTGATGCTCCACTGCAGGCAGAGAGAGGTAGTTGAACTTGATCACATTTGGGAAACATTCTGGCCCCAAAAGAGACACTTGATAGGAATATTCTTTCTTTTCCATAACAATTCACATGATAATGGCCTTAAAAATAATGTTTCCCATGCTCAGTGAAACAACAGAGAAAAGTTTTTCCCTTGGATATGTAATGCCTCACCAGGTTGGTATCTTTTTATAATTTAGGAGAGATGTGTTTTCTGACTTGCAGATTCACTTCCTTTTATGAGAGGATGAAAATTATATAACCCATCATGTTTCCCTTTTGGCCTTAGCTGCCAGGAAGCTCTGAACTAAATTCAAACTTCCCAGATACAAGTTTTTAATTATATACTCTCCCCTCCTACATTTCCTTAAATCCACAATTTCTAGTTTAACCCTCTCGCTGATTAAATGTTTTATAAGACACTACAAATTCTTTGAAATAGCAGATCAAGTATACCTTGGCTTCCTTTTCATTTAAGATGCTTCCAACAGTTCCTACCACTCGGATTCTTCCTCCCATTTGCTCCCGGTCTGTTCCCCTTCCCCCACAAAACTTCCTAGTGTCTTGTCATTTTCCCACGTTAAGAAAGCCACAGGCCCTTCCCACTTCTCCATGGCACTCTCTTACTCCTAAATTATCGCTGTATCTCTTTCGCTTCCTCTTCTGCTGCCCTCTTCAGAGATTTCCTCTCCAGCGGGGCATGAACCCTTCCCAAGCAGTGCCAGCATCACGGGGCCCACTTAAAGAGGAAGCCGAAAGTCTGGACAGCAAAGTGATGGCTGCCGGAGGTGGAGGGCCAGCCAGTGCTCATGAACGGCAGCCCTCGGGGGCTTTGAGTCGCTGCCCTGGTTTGAATCCGGCTCTGCCACTCGCCTGCTGTGACCAATGGACATCGCGTGTGCCCACCAGCTCCCCCGCACAATGACCCTCCCCATGCTGATGGTAAGGTCACTCCAGCTTTTCTCTGGGGATTACCCCTCTCCCAATGCATCCAGTTAGGATGGGGCTGACTTTCAAAGGCCACATCCTCCCTGCCCAAGGTGTAGTCAAGTGACCCAGCCAAACCCACAATTCTCTCTTTCAAGTGGGCCCATTGCGAGTGGGGTGACAAGCTGGAGCTCATTCATCTTGCCCACAATCCCCAGTGAGCTCATCTCTTAAATCCCAAAGCAGACTGCATGCTTGTCTTTACAAGGCCCACAGACTCAGATTTTCCCTGGATTTTCAAAAATGAGTTTCTGTTACTGCAACCATCACCCCTAAGTGATATGGAGCCTGACCCTGGGCAAGTTACCTAACCTCTTGGAGTCCCAGATTCTACATCTCTTCCATGGAGATGCCAACACACATGTCTCGGGGCAAGGGGTCATGCACTGAGCCCTTTCTGAGTGTTTCACAAGTATTTCATCCCTCCTTCCCTGCTCTGCTCAACAAGTGACCTGCAAAAGGTGATGGACCCTGCCCCCATTCCACAACTGGCCAGTGGCAAGCATCAGTGGTCAGGTCTTCTGAGAGCTCATGTTTCTCTTCAGGACCTCTCAGCGCTTCAAGGAACCCCTTGGGCTCTCACCAAAGGGTGAGCAGTGGTTTACTCATTTCAATGGGGGAGAAGGAAAATTTCTAGAGATCTCATCCTAAGGAATGAAGGCATCGGATTCTCCAGCTCTGGCCGTTTGCCGAAAGCCCTGGCCCGGGCTCCTCCACGGCAGAGCTGCTGTGTTCGGTGGGCTCCTCTCTCCATAAAATGCAGACTCAGCCTTGAGCGGCCTCCTGTGTCCTGAGCACTGACAATCTTCTTGTCCTCCAAGAAGACTCGGCAATCACCCTCCAATGCCCTGGGCCATGTGAACCTATGGCTGAATGTGGCTGGGCATGCCTGGCTGGCTCCCTGGGTACCTGGGGTGCACGGAGCTGGTCTCCAGGCTGTACCGTTCTCACTGAGTAAAAGTGGAAGCGTTAGTCGCTCAGTCGTGTCTGACTCTTTGCAACCCCATGGACTGTAGCCCGCCGGGCTCCTCTGTCCTTGGAATTCTCCAGGCAAGCATACTGGAGTGGGTTGCCATTCCCTTCTCCAGAGAATCTTCCCAACCCAGAGATCGAACCTGGGTCTCCTGCATTGCAGGCAGATTCTTTACTGTCTGAGCCACCAGGGAAACCCTATTCTCACTGAGAGTGGGTGCTAAACAGTGATGTTCCTAAGCCCACAGTGGGCTCCATGGGGAATCCTCACTGGCTATCCCAACAGGCTGGCCATAAAGTCTTTTTAAATAATAACTACTAGCAGGATCAGTGCTGTTTCTGTCTTCACATCAGTATAAATTAAGTTCCTTAGTTTTATTTTACAAATGCAGTTATCAGGCTTAAGCAAGTGAGGAACGTGATCAAGGTGACAGGGCTATTAAGGGATGGAGGGATTCTCAAGAATCTCACCCAGGGACTTCCCTGGCGGCCCGGTGGTTACCACTCCACACTCCCAATGCAGGCGGCGCAGGTTTGATCCCTGGTCAAGGAATTAAGATCCCATATACCACACTCCATGGCCAAAAACAATCTCACACTGGTGTGCATGCATGCTTGCTCAGTCGCTCAATTGTGGCTGACTTTTTGTGACCCTAAGGATGGTAGACCCCAGACTCCTCTGTCCATGGGATTCTCCAGGAAAGAATACTGGAGTGGGTTGCCATGCCCTCCTCGAGGGGATCTTCCCAACTCAGGGATAGAACCCGCATCTCCCGCATGGCGGGTGCATCCTTTGCCACTGAGCCACTGGGGAAGCCCCTCACCCAGGTCTACCAGACCGCAAAGGCTGTGCTCTTCACCGCTGTGTTATACAGTATCTCTCGTGCTTCTGGGAGGAGGCCCCCTGGGACCCCCCACTCACAGTCCCTGGGTAACAGCAGCACCTGCAGAGCACAGAGGATGAATAGACCTGATTTCCTGCTGCTACTGCTGGGCGACTCAGTGGTTTGGGAAAGTCATGGTTCCTCTCAGATTCTCAGTCCCTTGCTTTGTAGGGTGGAGGACACCATACCACCTCTGTCTGCGGGGAATGGTATTATCTACAACATTCTGCACAGCAGCTTCATGATGGCCATTAGCAGCTGGGAGAAGATAAGCATTCGCTACAGGGAGACAGCAGCAGGAAAGGGAGTCCAAATGATGAGGAAGAGATGGGAAAGGAAATGATTCTTTGGGGATCTGCTGGGATCCTGAGAGAGCATGCCCTCCTGCCTCCTGCCCCTCCATGCTGGCACATTCAGCAACCACACCAGGCAGGGTGCGTCCTCCATGCTTCTTTGGGGGAGAAGCAGGGGCCAGGAATGCATCAGAAAGAACGCGATTCTGTGAGATCACAGAGCGCCTTCGTGCGGTGGGCCTCCAATCGGTTCTGCCAGTTCTTCAAGTCTGCTTGGGCTTTGCGACCTCGCAGCCTCCGGAAGTGAGTTGGAGAAGCTTGAGGTGGGATGAGAAGACCAGGCCTTGAACTTCCTCTACTGTCCCTGCCCACAGACCCAGTGACCACAGGATTTTCTCTGTCCTGTTCTGGCAAGCTGGCCGGCTTCCCCTCACCCACCACCGCCATCTCCTCATTACAGAACAAAGGAAGCTGGCTCCTTCCCTCCAGTCCAGAGAGGGTTCCTAATTGGCTTTCCATTAAAGGGAAAATAGACTACTGTTTCCACCTCATTATTTATGAGCCTTTCTGGAAGTGCATTTCCATGCACTCTGGGATTACTCACGCCCATTTTGCTTGGCCATATTTTATGATCTGTTTTATTTATTCAGGGCCTCTATTGGGTACTCACATCTGAAACCAATTAAAAACCAAGAAATAGGAAAAACCAAATAAACACCTGGAGATGTCCAAACCCAGTCTTTCTGAAGCCTGCGACTGGGGGACTGGCATGGCCGGGCCGATAGTCCAGGCCACAGGAAACGGGGGTCTCTCTCCTGGAGACACCAGGGGACGAGGCCACACAGGGCAGCACATCAATCCCAGGACCTGTAGACAGAGCTGGGGCTGAGACCGCCTGGGTCCTGAGTCTGAGCTCTCCCTGTGCAGGGCAAAGGCGCTGCTTGTGCATGTTGGGGTCCCTCTTTCCGCCTGGCATGTCGGAGGAACTGCGGGCATCCCCACCGTGACTCTGTGAACACAGGCCTGTGCACACTGTTGCAGAAATTTGGAACAAAATTGTGAAGAACCATCTGTATGAATTTGGGACTGGTTTGCCCTCTATAAACACTGTCTCCAGTTTCACTCTAGAAGAATTCTTAGGGGCAAATATGCTCGCCTTCAGTCCCAGAAAAACAGCTACCAAGCTTAACATTCCCACAGACTGCTAGTCTCATTGAGCCTTAATCCAGGTGGGGGTAGGGGTCTCAGAGAGAAGAAAGCAAGCCCTCGTCTTTTTCAGGGGAGTCTGAAAGTGTTTCACACAGCTTTATACAACGTGCTTTGGAGTCTATGCCCATGGACAAGCCACTCTGCACCTTCTTGTCTGTGTAAGATGCGTGTGATGCGCTCCAGGCTCCTTTGGCCATGGGATTCTCCAGGCGAGAATACTGGAGTGGGTAGCAATTTCCTCCTCCAGGGGGTCTTCCTGACCCAGGGATCAAACCCCTGTCTCCTGCATCGGCAGCGGATTCTTTACCACTGAGCCACCTAGAAAGCCCAATGCATGGAAGCCCCGTTCTCATTTTGCCTGTCCTTCCCACAGCTTCAATCTCTGCTGTGACAGGAGGTCTCTCTCCCCCTCACCTCCCACCTCCACCCAGGGAGAGTCAGTACATTGGTGGGTGGTCTCTGTCCTGAACCCAAATGCCCACTTCCTCCCCTTTGGCTGAGCTGGGTGTGTGGACAGTAGGGAGGGGTCCCCTGCCCCTGCTGGGTGGCAAGGGCACCCAGCAGCCTCCTGTTGGGCAGGCAGATAGATGGTGTAAATGCCAGCGCATCATGGAACTTTGGAGAGTTTTGGTTGGGATTAAAAGAAATGATGCACATCACCTCTCTGATGATGTTTCCTCTCCAGGATATTTGTGTTTATTGTAACACACGCATGCGCGTGCGCACACACACATAAACTGAGGAATGGGACTGGCTCCCTGGAGTCTTAGGAATAGTGCCACTTAGAGATTTACCCCTGACTTCCCTTAGTAATTTATAGAAATCCTCCCTCCATTCATTTGTTGGTTCATTAATTCAACAAACACTGTGTTGGGGGCATCTATGTGCCAGGCCACACAGCGCATAGATGCGGAATAAACCCTCCCTCCTGTGCTGACATTCCAGCCTGAGCTTCTCCTGGGACAATACACCCTCCCTCCTGTGCTGACATTCCAGCCTGAGCTTCTCCTGGGACAATACACTTCAGAGGTTTACTCCCCACGATGACTGTAGGAACCAGAAAAGTCATCGACTCTGGAGGCAGGAGGGGAACCAGGAAGCTGACACAATTCTACTTGTCCACAAACCACTGCTCTCAAATTTGAGGTCTGCTCTTCTAGATCTTGGCCACATTCTGGTGAACGTGATGATTTCTTGCTTTCACTACACGACTGGTGCCTGACACTTCTGAATATGAGAAGCCAAGTTTCCCACTGTCTCTGCTTTCTTCAGCAGCACGTGGGGACTGAGAATGGTGGGGATTCGGGGAGCAGATGGGCATGTGAAGGTGGGCGGGCATGAGGAGGAGGTTGCCAACACAACCCCACACCGGCTCCGACCCAGAGAAAGGTTCAGACTTTGGTAATGTCAAGGTGGGCTGAGTGAAGCCGAATTGCTCTTCATGACAGTGAGAGAAACTTGTGCAATTTCTGTACCATTGGCCACTTAGGGAAAGCTAGAAACCTCTTCTTGGATTAATATTTACGATGTATAAAATGAAATATATAGGATGAAAAGGAAGCCAAATATATTAAAATCTTATCAAATTTTTTAAATTGTGGTAGAGTAACTCTTGGGCTACTTTCTGTCATCATTCAGTCATCGAGTCGTGTCCAACTCTTCGAGATCCTGTGGACTGCAGCACACCAGGCTCCCCTGTCCTTCACCATCTCCTGGAGTTTGCTCAAGTTCATGTCCATTTTATACTTTACAAATACTTTTATAAATACATTTAAATATTTATAAATACATGTACTTTATAGATACATTTAAATAACAAGCCAGTGCACTGAAAACAGGCAACTTCATCTTGAATTTTATTTTGTAAAGACACAGGCACATGAAGGCTGTTGTTTCTTGGTTTGATCCTGGCCAGTGTGACATGTTTGTTTGATAAGGAGAATGCACATGTCCTGTTGGACACTCGATTTTGTTTTTCAGTTTGATAGTTCCAAGGGTAAAAAATCCTGATTCTTAAAGGGTTGCAAGTGTATTTGAAAATTTCACAGCTGACCTTACAAGGACCACATGAAGCCTCTAAAGTTTACGGAGTTAAACTCCAGTTGTGGAAACACACAACTTCACCATTTGGTGGCTGAACTACCAAGCCCAGTGTTACTTAAGCCCTGACAAGTTTTGTCATATGAGGATCTACACAGAGAAACACCGTGATGTTCTGCAGTCTAGGAGCAAATAACTGGCTTCATGTCAAAGGAGAGCATAAATGATATTTCAGTAACTGTAATAAAATATACAAATATCTGGACTCCTCAGTGACAAAGTCACAGGCACTATAATATCTATAGGCTTGTCTCTTGCATGCACAAGAGAAGGAAATACTAAAATTCAGTCGGAGGCTATCAAAGAGATGCCATTTCTTCCCATCCCAGCTCACAGACCCACAGAATGTCTTGGAAGCTCATGGGCGCCCAACTAATAACCAGTCTTCTAGCAGGAGGAGATGAGAGTTAGGGACAAAAGTCAGACAGCACAGAATCAGAAAATTCCAAATGTAGGGCAGCCCACAGAACCATCTCATCACCGGAAGCATGGGGGAGGCCTTTCATGAACAAAAAAGTCCTTGTCCTGTTTGACCTGCGGCAATGTGGACCCTGGCTGCTCCCGACAAAATCTTCATCCCAGTCTCCCCGACTCTCATACAGGCCTTGAGTGGTTTGTGATGGAAATCAGGCAAGGGGCAGCATCTTCTGTTTGGGTCAATCCAGGATGATTGCAAATCCATTGACCAATGAAACAGATTCAGCTGGAGTGAGAACCTGGGCCAGAGAGGTAAGGCTCGCCTGGGAAATGTGCAGACCCTCAGGGAAGACTTTGGCCCTCCATCAGTCCTGGAGTACAGGTCCAAGGGGATCTCATCTAAATCTCAGGGCCCCTGTAGACACAGGTGGTATCAAGAAAGCTCACAGGATTTATCCTATAGGAGGAGGTCAGTAGCTCGTAGCTCTGATATTTGGGAAGCTGGAGGAGGTTGAGGAATGGACCATCCTGGTTACCCAGCCCCCAATCCCCTACCTTCTCAATCGCTTTTTTCATGACACACAAGCCTTGCCAGTGGCTCAAGCATCCACAAGAGACGTGAAGCCCTATTTGGTTTGCGGTGCTCCCTCCACCGTTGCTAAGCATCTGGTTCTTTCAGAGTGTGAGCAAGATGCTCCTGACAGTCGCCAGTCCAGGCAGTGGTTGCTGAAGAAGCTCTAATGAGAACCCGACAGATGAATCCCCGCTGCCCTGCTCTGCCTTCAGCAAGCCTGCCGCCTCCCCACACTGTCTTCCCCACACTGCTTTGTAAGTTTCCCACCTAATCTCAACCTCCTTCCTCTTTCCCATTCTTCTGAATGTTAAAGTCACGACCTTTGAGGTTTATGGGCCACCAGGGACTGAACTAAATGTGTTAGCTCTGAGTCCAAACAAGTAATAGCTGGCCAATTAAATTAATAATCCATATTGTTACAATGTTTAACCACGGCTGTTTCCTCAGCGGTCTGTTTAAATCACAGCCAAGGCCTGACCTATTAAAATGAATAACTGGAATTATGAGAAACACCATTTAATAAACACAGCGAGGAACTCAGCACAATTGGGCATGAAATATTTATTACCACTTGAAGCAGAGGGCTGTTTGGGACTTTGAGATGGGATTAATGAATGCATTTTAATTTCTAACTCACAAGGTGGGAGGTGGGGCTGGAACCGGAACCGGAACTGAAGGCCTTCCGGAAGTTTCTTGGAAAAATCTGCTCATGTTGTGTTTGTCACATTGTGCTGGGCTATTTCTTTACGTGAGGGCTTCCATCAATGCAGTAAGAGCAGGAATGTGGGCATCTGATCAGTGGCTTCTCGGAGACCTAGTACTTGCTTGGTAAATATTTCCTGGATGGATGGATAATGGCTGAGTGGATAGATGGGTGGGTGGATGGATGGATGGATGGGTGAGTGAGTGGATGGACAGACTGGTGTGGAAGAATGGGTGGATGGATAGACTGATGATAGATGAAACACTTTGACACCTTAGTATGTACATCTCAATGATATAGGAAAGATAAAACTCTTAGCATAACACGTGACACATTCTAAATCCGCAGTACATGATAATTGTAACTGTGAATATAGTTAGGAAAGCAAAATCTGGTTAGTTTACTAGAAAGCCAGTGCTCACATCTGGCAGCTCCTCAGGAGCTTCAGGGCAGTCTGACTGCCCCACTTATCTTTAAGTGAGCCTGAGAGCCTGTTTGGGGATTACATATTTTTGTTTTACTATTGTTGGCTTTTCCCAGAAAGAACTGCTCCTTTCCCTGTTTTCCCAAAGCTCTCTGTCTTATTCCTGCATTTGCTCTGACATGTCCCTGTTTTCCCAGGTATGACTATGTTTCACATTATTCCCTTTTCCCAGGTGTCAGCTCTCAAGTTTTGATCATGGGTTTCAAAAATGCGGTTCCTGTAATGATAACCCTTAGCAAGGGAGGTAAGTGGGGAAGTTATCAAGGATTTATGAAGGCTCAAATGCTAAAGAGTCTGCCTGCAATGCTGGAGATCTGGGTTTGATCCCTGGGTCGGGAAGGAAATGGCCACCCACTCCAGTGTTCTTGCCTGGGCAACCCCATGGACAGAGAAGCCTAGCAGGCTACAGACAATGGGGTCGCAAAGAGCCGGACACAACTGAGTGACTAACATACAGACATGAACAAGATAACTGGGCCTTCTCTACAGGGGTGACCCAGTGGGAAGAGTCCCTGCCAGAAAGCAGGCAGACCAGGCTGTGTGTGCTGAAGGGGCACCTGTGACATTGTGAGGACTGGGGGGCCACCCAGGCACAGCTGGCTGTGGTCTCCCCTTTGAGAACTTGAGAGCATCTCCCGGAGACCACAAAACCACCCTCAGGTCCAGTCACCATCTCCCCAAGTCTGAAATTAAATGTGCTATAAAGGCACAACAGGCAAAGGGTAGTCTTATCATGAACAGGAAGAATCTTGAAACTGAAAGTAGAAAAAAGGAATGAGTTGTATGAAGAGAGTAGAGCTCTTACTTTGGGGATGACGTGGAGTATCTTTCAGTGAAGAAAAGATGGTTTGGGTTAACGTTATGAAAGATTTACGGGATCTCCCCGCTGCCCCACTACATTTTTTTTTTTTTTTTTTGTTCTTACCAGGGTTTGTCTTCACAGGATTCACCGGTTATATCAGTGCACCTACACTGTACCCTTCGCTGCCTGACCCCAAGTGGCCTTCCAGAGACTGAGGCTTCAGAGGGCTCTGTCGGCCTGCACTCTGCAGATCTCATGTTGTCAGTGTCACTGTCTGTTACTTTGGTCTCTTTAATCCTTAAGGATGCTTGCAGAGCAATGGATAGCATGGCTGTGTTGGAATCCTGTTTTCCTGTGTGGTGGAGGAGACTTCTGTCAAACTAGGTAGAGCTGCTTCTTTATCACCCATCCCTCCCCGACCAGACTGTGAGTTCCTGCAGAGTAAGACTGTATGTTATTCATCGCTTTGTCCCACAGCATGACTTGCTCAGTAGATAACATCTTTCTGGTCCTCAGCAGAAGTTCATGGATAACAAAAGCCATCCTTTATGAGCCCATATAATACCCAAGCCTTGTGCTCAGTTCTTTGCGTGTGCGCTTCTGTGTGGTATTCCCAGCCACATGGGACTGACTCGCTATTATGATGCCCTATTTTACAGATGAGGCACCTGAGACATAAAGAAGCTGGACACTTGTCCAGGATCACCCGGATAACACGCAGCAGCCCTGGGATTTGAACCTTGTCTGTATAATTTCGGAGCCTTAGCTTCGTTGCCATGCTGTTTTGTCTCCAAGTGGCGAATGCACATGCCACTTAACTTAGCCACGGAGACGACCATGTAGGAACAAGATGGCGAGGCTGAGGCTGAGTGAGAGGATGTGGAGATTCTTTCAGAGTGGACTTGCCTCTCGATTTATGGTTTTTTCTGGTCTGGAAGATGCACCGATTTGTTACTCATCTCCTACCCAAGGCATTGTTGCATTGTTGCATTGTCCTCAAGGCGTGCTGAGCATGTTGCTAAGCAGCAGCCAATGCCCACCCTCCCATCAGACCTCTTAATGAATCTGTGAGCGATGATGGGAAGGCCTGGAGCAAAAGGCAAGAGATGTGGGTCCTTGGCCTGGCTCTGCAGTATGCACTTGGGTAAGCCCCCAGGTCTGGTTTACCTGTGTCCAGGAAAGGCTGGATTCACAGGTCTTCCTCTCCCTTCAGATTCTATAATTCCTCAGATAGCCCACCATCAGATTAAACACCCTCCTTCTAACCAGTCTGAATTATTCAAGATAGTGACTGAATGGCTCTTGAGAGTATGTGTCTACTGCCTCTAGGATTCCAGAAGCCTCGGTCTAGAAGCCTAAGCAAGAGACCCACTGATCTTGGAGTATGAACACTGCATGAGATCAGGGCTCTCGAGTTTTTTTGAGGTCCTCCCTGAGCAGCAGTCGACCAATCTCCCATGTGTTTCACACAGCTCTGACCAAGTGTGGTGTGTGTGTGAATGCTAAGTCACTTCAGTTGTGTCCGACTCTTTGCGACCCTATGGACTGTAGCCCACTGAGCTCCTCTGCCCATAGGGATTCTCCACGCAAGAATACTGGAGTGGGTTGCCATGCCCTCCTCCAGGGGATCTTCCCAACCCAGGGATTGAACCCACCTCTCTTATGTCTCTGCATTAGCAGGTGGGTTTAAATCAGACCTCATGGGAAGAAAGCAGCTCTGAAGCGACTGTTTTCATGGTGAAAATCTGCCTTCCTAAGAGTACTAACATAATTACTTAGTTGATTGCTCATAATTACTTATATATGAACTAGTTTCAAAATAACAATATCAACATTAACACTAACAATATTTTTAAGGTGCAAAATGCGAGTGGTACATTTGTTATATTAGAAAGCAAAACTACCAAAGATTTCTATAATTGTGTCAAATGGACGTAAGACCAACCAGAGGAACTTCTCTGGTGGTCCAGCGGTTAAGAATACACCTTCCAATGCAGGGGACACGGGTTCAGCCCCTGGATGGGGAACTAAGATCCTGCATGCCACAGGGCAACTAAGCCCTGAGACCCGACGCAGCCAAAAATAAGTAAATAAATTTTTTTTAATTAAAAAAAAAAACAGAACTGGCCAAAGCTATGGAAAGGAGATTAAGTATAAAAGTAATAATAACTATATCAAATCAAAACACATCACATCCACGCATTTGGGAGGAACGGGGAGTAATTGCTTAAAGAGTACAGGGTATTCTTCCAAGGTGATGACAAAGTTTTAAAACTAGAGGGAAGTGGCAGTTGTACAACATGGGCAATGCACTAAATGCTGCAGAATTATACACTTTAAAATGGTTAATTGTATGTTATGTGAATTTCCACTTCAATTAAAAGAGAGAGACTTAAGGGACATGTCAACCACAGTAAAATGTGTAGATGTTGTATAGGTCCTCGCTACTGCTCTTTTTTTGCTTTATTTTTTCATTCTTCCAAGCGAATTTGGAGTAGTTTTGGAATTATAAATAATTAATTCTGAAGGAGATCAGCCCTGGGATTTCTTTGGAAGAAATGATGCTAAAGCTGAAACTCCAGTACTTTGGCCACCTCATGCGAAGAGTTGACTCATTGGAAAAGACTCTGATGCTGGGAGGGATTGGGGGCAGGAGGAGAAAGGGACGACAGAGGATGAGATGGCTGGATGGCATCACGGACTCAGTGGATGTGAGTCTGAGTGAACTCCGGGAGATGGTGATGGACAGGGAGGCCTGGCGTGCTGCGATTCATGGGGTCGCAAAGAGTCGGACACGACTGAGCGACTGAACTGAACTGATGCAGTTAAAATAGCTTTTGTCTTATGAAATACTGCGGTACCTGGAATTTACTCTTAAGTCCTTCTAGGACTGGATGTGGATGAAACAACTTTGGCTGTAAGTTGACAGCCTTTGAAGCTGGAGCTGGGTACATACGGGTTCTTTATATTTTGTTCTCTACTTCTGTATCTGTTTGGACCTTTTCATCCTAAATGTTTTGTGTTTTTTTAAATAGTCTTTCTCGTTCAAAATATCTTATCATCTTTTGTCCCTGCCCCTCCCACCATTCCCCGTGGCTCAGCGGTAAAGAACCTGCCTGCAGCTTCCGGCGCGAGGGTCACGGACAACATGGTTCAGCCGGTGCACGTCTCTCCGCTCATCAAGCCTGGCCGTTACTCCGCCCTGCTCCTCGGCGTGGCCTAGGGCACCAAGCGCTACAATTACCTGAAACCTCCTGCAGAAGAGGAGAGGAGGCTTGCAGCCGAGGAGAAGAAGAAGCGGGATGAGCCGAAGCGCATCAAGCGGGAGCTGGCGGAGGCCCAAGAGGATACCATATTGAAGTGAGCCTGCCCTTCTCCAGAGCAATGTGGATGAATAAAGTTTTCTGTGCTCTGTGAAAAAAAAAAAAAAAAAAATCTGCCTGCAAAGCAGGAGCCCCAGGAGATGCGAGTTCAATCGTTGGGTAGGGAAGGTCTCCTGGATGGCAACTCACTCCAATAGTCTTGCCTGGAGAACCCTAGGCACAGAGGAACCTGGTGGGCTACAGTCCATAGGGTCACAAAGAGTCTGACACAACTGAAGTGACTTAGCAAGCACACGCCTCCCACAGTGTATCTCCAGAGGTCAAAATGGGCCAGGATCACACCCAGAGAAATGAACAACTATCTGATATTTTGATTACTAAAATGGCTCATCCATCCTCCAATCACAAAGGCATTAGGTTGGAAATGATCCTCCTCTGAAGGCCTACTTTTCTGCCTACACAAGAGTAGCTGTCTGGGGCCAGGGGTACAGACACCAGCCAAGAGCTAATTGGCCCATGCAAGGAACAAACTCACAGCTTTTCCTTCCCTAACTCCTTGCCAGTCTGATTCCTGTGTCACCCTGTCTGCGAAGACCTCCCATTGCTCCCCCCTGCTTGGGGCCACCTCTTTCTCAGAAGGAAGAAGAAGGAAGTGGTGAGTGGATTTGGCATTCCCAGCCTGAGGACTGGTTCCTCTCCCTTGGCTACTGCCTGCTGCTTTCTCATCCAGGCACACTGGCTATAAAAGTGCCTAGAAGGCAGAAATGGCTATGAATATTCATGAAGTCATTATGAATAATACTGCTTTAAAAACAAATCGTCTTCCAGCTATTCACCCTGGAAATTGAATTCTTCTCTCATACTTTGAGTCACTAGGAAATTGTTAACAACAGTGGGCAGCAAACTTCAGTCCAGAGGCCAAATCTGGTCCACTACATTTATTTTATATGATCTGCAAGGCAACGATGGTTTTTACATCTTTAAATAATTAGGGGAAAAAGCAAAAAAGAATAATATTTTGTGTCATGCACAATTAAATGAAATTCAAATTTCAGAGTCTGTAAATATAGTTCTCTTGGAACATAAGCCTCACCCGTTGTCTTACATATTGCCTATGGTTGATTTCATGCTAAAATGACAGAGTTGAGTATTGAGTAGTTGGATCAGAGATATGGCCCAGGCATCTTAAAATATTTACTATCCAGCCCTTTAGAGAAAAAGTTCATTCATTCTCCAATCAACTCTTAACAATTCACTCTTGTCTAATAGAGCTGTACAGCAATGACATTCATTGCCAGTAGAGGCCACTGTCCTCCACACATCAGGCTGAAACTGTTCAGGTTGGAGGTTTTGGGTTTTAGAGAATGTATTGACTGATGATAGAAACAAGGTCTGATGCTGTAAAGAGCAATATTGCATAGGAACCTGGAATGTTAGGTCCATGAATCAAGGCAAATTGGAAGTGGCCCAACAGGAGATGGCAAGAGTGAATGTCGACATTCTAGGAATCGGCAAACTAAGATGGAATGGGTGAATTTAACTCAGATAACCATTATATTTACTACTGTGGGCAGGAATCCCTTAGAAGAAATGGAGTAGTCATCATGGTCAACAAAAGAGTCTGAAATGCAGTACTTGGATACAACCTCAAAAACGACAGAATGATCTCTGTTCGTTTCCAAGGCAAACCATTCAATATCACGGTAATCCAAGTCTATGCCCCAATCAGTAACACTGAAGAAGCTGAAGTTGAAGACCTACAAGCCCTTTTAGAACTAACACCCCCAAAAGATGTCCTTTTCATTATAGGGGACTGGAATGCAAAAGTAGGAAGTCAAGAAACACCTGGAGTAACAGGCAAATTTGGCCTTGGAGGACAGAATGAAGCAGGGCAAAGGCTAATAGAGTTTTGCCAAGAGAACACACTGGTCATAGTGTACACCCTCTTTCAACAACATAAGAGAAGACTCTACACATGTATATCACAAGATGGTCAATACTGAAATCAGATTGATTATATTCTTTGCAGCCAAAGATGGAATAGCTCTATACAGTCAGCAAAAACAAGACCAGGAGCTGACTGTGGCTCAGATCATGAACTCCTTATTGCCAAATTCAGACTTAAATTCAAGAAAGTAGGGAAACCACTAGACCATTCAGGTATGACCTAAATCAAATCCCTTATGATTATACAGTGGAAGTGAAAAATAGATTTAAGGGACTAGATCTGATAGAGTCCCTGAAGAATTATGGA
>SJYX01008646.1:256329-273229 GCA_006410675.1 Oreotragus oreotragus | reverse complement strand
GTCTATGGCTATTGCCTTTTTTAGTCATCTTCTGAAAAGTTCTTTTTAAAAAGAATTATTAAGATGAATTATGGTAATAAGCAATACTTACACTATTTGTTAAAGAAAAATTTAATAAAGAATCATAATTATAAATCAATTAATCTTTTATTTGTTTAAAACATGCCCTTTAATGATTGTATTATATATTGTACTGGCATGTCACTAACTTTAATTCATATTGATTAACATAAAGGTAAAGAAGTAGAACTATAAAATAAATTATTTATATTTTTTGTCTGAATTCCAAGTTGAGACGTTCATTGCATGTCATATATTATTTAAGTTTCCAATCTGAAATCATAACATAATTTTATGTCTGGGAAATTGCAGAGGTTTGAAGAAAAATGTATTTCTTTTTCAGTTGTTTTCCTACATTAACATGTGATTCTTAAATTCTTATTACATTTTGAAAGAGATTTATTCATCTGTAAAATAGTTCAAAAATACACTTGCATTTTACAAATTCTCTATTGCAGTATCAGTGACAGACACATTAAACATTGGTCAACAGGTTCAGTGGTCTTCAGAGTAGGGCACCTCCACACCTTAATCACTATGCAAATTGACCCAGTGGTGTGAGGGAAGAAAATGTTAGAACATACATTCTTGTTAACTTTTGAAAATCTGATCCATTTAAAATGGCTATTTTTATGAATTATTATATATAATATTTGTATAGGAACACATGTATGTTATTTATAAATAAATAATAGATGTAGCACTTCTCTTTTTCCTAATAGTATTGCCCAACTTAAAAATTTTGTAGATGCTGACTCTAGGTATAAACAGTATTGTTCTCTTTTGTATGGCTCATACCTCATATAGTGCTTGACACAGAGTAGAGATGCTCAGTAAACATTTGTAAATGAATAATTAATCAGAATGGGTAGAGAAGAGCTCCATGCATTATTTAAACCTGGGAATGCCATGGAAACAGGTCCAATATATAAATAGGCAGAGTAAATGTTTTCCAGACTTTTTTTTTAGGACACATAAACTTAGTGGTTGCTGTGATACTGGACTGTTCCAGGAGCACAGAGCCTTCTGAAATACATTTCTTCCATTTTTTTGTTTTTAACTTTCTGTAGAATTAGGACAAAAGCAAATAAACATAAGTGGTTGATAGGCTAGAATTCCATTTGAACTTAATGAAGAGGGGATTAGGGAAGAATTTACTATTGACTCTAAAAATATGGAATGGGAGCAAAATGAGGTACTGACACAGATACTTACAAAGCCATAACTTCTGCTAATGTTCAAAGCCTAAATTTTAAGAAGGAATATGGTTTAAATTTGTTATGTATTTATATCTTTAAGTTTATATAGGTTTCTTGGAGTCTTTAAAATTAAGTATTAAGGAGAAACAGAAATTCAGGAGAGGATTCTTTTTAAAAAGGAATGAGTGCTTAGCTTCTCATACAGAAATGATAGCCCTATTGTTTAGGAGGGACTGGTAGTATTTTCTCAGACACCTGCAGTGTGGGCCTCAGCAAGGTGTAGGAAAGGAAGAAAATAAGAATGTTTTGTACAGTTGAACTTGGCGATCAAAGCAGACTATTATGCAAAGTAACTAGAAAGATAGGAGTCTTGGCTGCATGAATTACCATGTCCAAAGAAAGACTTGCCAATAAGGTGGGGGATATTCAGTCAATGAGCGCCTGCTTACTTAGTAGCTGGACTTTATAGTATTTGATCTCCAGTGAGTCTTGGTGTAGTTATGGATGCAGGGAATGATATCAGTGAACTTTAAAGTTTTTTTTGCTTTTGTTTTTTTAAAGCAAGACCATCTCCCTTCTGAAGTTCAAGTTAGTGTTTCTGCTTGATCTGGTTTCATCCCAACAAAGGGCCTTCTGAACAAACGGCCTTTTTCTGATTTGGCTGCTCACAAGGGCTTACCTACAAGGAGAAAAACATACTGATGATATGAATTTGGGTTTTTCCTGATTCTTATGACAGTGGTTTCTTAAAGTGAACCAATTAAGTGGTTTCTGATGATGTTTGGGGTCCAAGTTGAGAAGGTGACCATGCTGAAGAAGCTGGCACTCCAATCTATGAGAGTTCTTGTCATGAATGAACTGGTGTTTTCTTCTAGTTCAAATTCACCTTAGGAACCATGAACCTTGCCCAGGTCTTATCATTCTTGATGAGGATAAAAGTGAAGTAATTGGCATTGCAAAATGGCCTGAATCGTTGGCAGTCCAATGAACTAGCCTTTGCTTAAAGAACTTAGTTTGGCGGCTACTTCTGTGTTCTCTCTCCTGTACCCAAAAAGGAATTTGAACACAAAGCCACAGAGTCCTTTCACTTCTGTGTAAGAGAACAAAGAAACTACAAAAATAGAATTATTAAATAACTTGGACATTTTTTATGAATTCTCCTAATACAGCTGGACGGTAATTTTTCACTATTCAGCAAACAACCCTCCCAACCCCCCAACATCCCTCTCCCCGACACAAAGACACATATATTAGCAGCTCTTCTTCTCCAGGCTTTCACTGTTGAGCAGCTATTTAAAAATGAGTCTCTTTCCCCATACCTTCTCTTTACAAGTAGTTCTCTCTGTCACCCACATATCCTCCCCTTAGTTCTCTGCCTAGACCCCTCCAAAATCCTGCTCGACATCTGGTTTGCCCTCCCCCCAAAATAAGGGATAATTTCTTATTTTAGCATAGACATAAATTCTTTAAAAATATGAAAATAGCATATTGAAAGAAAATGATTACTCAGACCTTTGAATTAGGTAACAAATGACCTTATCACAGTTATAAAAGAAAGGGCTTTGAAAAGAATTCCAAGGAATATTTGAAAGTATCTACTAATGAAGAAATAAAAGAAATGCATTTATTTTTAATATTACAGAGCCAATTGCTAGAAAAACCTTCCTCCTAATCTCAAACTATTATCCAAGTTACTGTATTAAAAAAAATAATAATAAATTGGTGGTCTTTCATTTTCCTGTTAGTATAACCATACTATAAATGCATTGTACAGATTTCTTTTTTCCTCAGCTTTATTGAGATATGATTGACATCTATATTGATTTGATACATATATATATTGCAAAATTATTATCCCATAGCATTAGCTAACACCATCACATTACATAATTACTACTTCTTTTTTTGTGGTGAGAATATTTGAGATTTACTCCCCTTGAAAGAAAATTGAAAGTGTTAATCACCCAGTTGTGTCCAACTTTTTGCAAACCCACAGACTGTAGCCCACCAGGCTCCTCTGTCCATGAAATTCTCTAGGCAAGAATATTGGAATGGGTAGCTATTCTCTTCTCCAGGGGATCTTCCTGACCCAGGAACTGAATTCAGGTCTCCTGCATTGCAAGAAGATTTTTAAAGGTCCTTGTATATTGTATTTTAAGGAAAACCACTTGGCTAGACTTGGCCCTATGTCAAGCCATGTGATGTTACTTTTCTTTGAACTTAATTTTCTTCATCTGTAATGTAGAATTAATATTTGCCCTGCTACAAGATTAAATTATATTATAAATATCTGTGTACTGAGGAAAATTTTAACAACTGGCACCGTGGTCCTTCCTAGGGAGAAAGGGGACAATTGTATATATGCTAGAACATAAGGTGAGAGTTTGGGGGTTTTTTTGCCTTTGAGACTGTTTGGGCTTCCCTGGTGGCTCAGAGGTTAAGCGTTTGCCTGGAATGCGAGAGACCGGGTTCGATCCCTGGGTCAGGAAGATCCCCTGGAGATGGAAATGGCAACCCACTCCAGTCTCTTGCCTGGAGAATCCCATGGACAGAGGAGCCTGGTAGGCTACAGTCCTTGGGGTCGCAAAGAGTGGGACATGACTGAGCGACTTCACTTCACTTCACTTCATCCCTCCCATAGAGATAGCAACCTTAAATTCAAATCTCATGAGACATTATTTCAGAAGTTTCATGTTGGACAACTAACAATTGTTTGGGGAAGACCTGCCTGAAACTGCTTCAATCAATGTTAATTTCAGTTGTTTATAAAGGTCACTCAAGAAACTCAGTTACTAAAAAGAAGGCAAAGAAATTTAACCCAGCTGTAGTCACTATTCCCCAGTACAATCTCTCAATTGCAAGTGTTGAATGTCGTTGTGAATAAAACTTAAAGGTCACTTTAAAAAGCAATAAATTAAGTGGTTACATTATGGAGAACACAAATAACAGGTTGATTCTTATGGTTTGGGATAAAATTTCAGTGCAAGCAGGCTGACTGGGTTAAATATGTGTGTGTGTGTTTTCTGCTCAATTGTGTCCAACTCTTTGCACCCTGTGTCCTTCAAATTAGTTAGAAAGAAATGAACTTAATGGGTTTTAGAAAGCTGTGTTAGGTGGTTCTATTGGTGGCAAAGACACCATATCAAATATGAAGAATTTTTCTCCCCGAGTCCTGTGGAGCTCCTGTACTTAAGTCCCATGGGCCTTCAAAGCCAACTGCTTTGGGGATTCCTCCTCCTGATGCCAGACCTTCAGGTTGGGGAACCTGACAGTCTCGGAACTCTCACTTTGGTGGGAGAAACTCTGCAATCTGTTCAATAAGTGGTGCCAGAAAAACTGTACAGCTACATGTAAAAGGATGAAATTAGAACACCCCCTAACACCATACACAAAAATATACTTGAAATGAATCAAAGACCTAAATATAAGGCTGGGTACTATAAACCTTAGAGGAAAACATAGGCAGAACAGTCTTCAACATAAATCCTAGCAATATCTTTTTGGATCCACCTCCTAGAGTAATAAAAATAAAAGCAAAAATAAATAAGTGGAACCTAATTAAACTTAAAAGCTCCTGCACAGCAAAGGAAGCCATAAACAAAATGAAAAGACGGCACACAGGATGGGAGAAAATATGTGCAAATGAAACAAATGGCAAGGGATTAATCTCCAAAATATAGAAACAGCTCATGCAGATCTATGTAAAAAAAAAAAAAAATAAAGTTCAATCAAAAATGGGAAGACGATCTAAATAGATATTTCTCCAAAGAGGATATACAAACAGCCATAAAGCACATTAAAAGATGCCCAACATCACTAATTATCAGAGAATGCAAATCAAAGTTGCAAAGACATATCAACTCACACTGGTCAGAATGGCCATCATCAAAAAGTCCACAAACAAGAAATGCTGGAGAAGATATGGAGAAAAAAGAGAACCCTCCTACATGATTGGAGCAAATGTTAATTGGTTCAACCACAATGGAGAACAGTATGGAGGTTCCTTAAAAAAAAAAAAAAATAGAACTACTATGTGATCTGGGTATATATCTAGAGAGAACCATACTTTGAAAAAATACATGCACCCCAATGTTCATTGCAGCACTATTTACAATAACCAGGACATGGAAGCAATGTAAATGTCCATTGACAGATGAATGGATGAAGAAGATGTGGAACATATATGCTGTGGAATATTGCTCAGCCATAAAAAGAATGAAATAATGCCCTTTGCAGAAACATGGATAGACCTAGAAATTATCATACTAAGTGAAGTAAGTTAGAGAAAGACAAATATCATGTTATTACTCATATGTAGAATCTAATTTTAAAAAAAAACAAGCTTATTTACAGAATAGAAATAGATTTGCAGATATCAAAAACAAGCATGGTTATGAAAGGGGAAACACTGGTGGGAGGGATAAATCAGAAGCTTGGAATGAACATACACGCTACTGTATATAAGANAAAAAAATAGAACTACTATGTGATCTGGGTATATATCTAGAGAGAACCATACTTTGAAAAAATACATGCACCCCAATGTTCATTGCAGCACTATTTACAATAACCAGGACATGGAAGCAATGTAAATGTCCATTGACAGATGAATGGATGAAGAAGATGTGGAACATATATGCTGTGGAATATTGCTCAGCCATAAAAAGAATGAAATAATGCCCTTTGCAGAAACATGGATAGACCTAGAAATTATCATACTAAGTGAAGTAAGTTAGAGAAAGACAAATATCATGTTATTACTCATATGTAGAATCTAATTTTAAAAAAAAACAAGCTTATTTACAGAATAGAAATAGATTTGCAGATATCAAAAACAAGCATGGTTATGAAAGGGGAAACACTGGTGGGAGGGATAAATCAGAAGCTTGGAATGAACATACACGCTACTGTATATAAGACAGATAACCAACAAGGATCAACTGTGTAGCACAGGGGATTCTACTAAATATTATGTGATAAGCTATATGAGGAAATAGTCTAAAAAAGGATGAATATATGTACATGTATAACTGAGTCACTTTGCTGTACACCTGAAACTAACACAACACTGTAAATCAACTATACTCCAATTTTAAAATGCTATATAGGTCCTCTATAATGGATTCTTTTAAGTATGATTGTGTGATTAAATTGATAAGCTCAATACTGTAAGTAGATATTTGACTATTCTATATCAATAATTTATATACATGTTTAAGTTGGGTAAAACTTCTTAAAGAGGATCTTCTCTTTTGGAAAATACATTCTTGGTCTCTTATATATTCAGGCATATTTAGTATATTGATGAGCATCTTGTTGGAGAACTTGTGACTCTAGAGATGAAGAGACAAATTTGTTTACCCCTGAGGCAGGTAGAGACAGGGAGGCAGGAAGATAGAACTTCTGAAAGCATGGGGCAAGAATCTCCATGGGGAGAAGGGCCAGAGCACATTCCCCATGATGGAGAGACTGAAGGAGAGGGAAAAAGCAGAGAGGAATATGTTCATCTGAAATTACCTGTGTGCTGAAAGATAAGCCCTTCTAAATCTTCTATCAGACATAGTCTTCAAAAAATTCTGTACACTTTCACAAGCTTTGGGAGAGCAGAATTTTCTGGGGAACTCAAAAAGGGGGATGTTTTGCATCTGAGTTAACACTGGAACTAGGTCAGAAGGAGCCTGGTGGCCAAACTGACCTTAAGAATACAGAATGTTCTCTGTCCTCTCACCTCGTACTTGTGTAAAACTTGAGGAAGGCTCAGAGATTTCACAAGCTGAAGTCAGGTTAGTCTCTCCCAGACTCCATGGGAAGGGGGCCCAGATGATACGTGGGCCATGAGCATGAGAGTTGGCAACACTAANGGTGGCCAAACTGACCTTAAGAATACAGAATGTTCTCTGTCCTCTCACCTCGTACTTGTGTAAAACTTGAGGAAGGCTCAGAGATTTCACAAGCTGAAGTCAGGTTAGTCTCTCCCAGACTCCATAGGAAGGGGGCCCAGATGATACGTGGGCCATGAGCATGAGAGTTAGCAACACTAATTCACTTTGTAAAGTTAAGAGCATATTATTATCTAATGTAATCACTATTGCCTTCTACCTAGTAACTTGTAATTACTCAGCCATAAAAAAGGAAAAATTTGAGTCAGTTGAAATGAAGTGGGTGAACCTAGAACTTATTATACGGAATGAAGTAAGAACGAGAAAAATAAATATCACATATTAACACTATTAACAGACTATTAATCTGTTAATATTAACAGGTTCCATATATCTGGAACCTAGAAAAATGGTACTGATGAACCCATTGGCAGGGCAGGAAGAGACACAGATGGGGAAGAAACTTGTGAACACAGCAGGGGTAGGAGAGGGTGGGATGAATTGAGAGTAGCACTGACATCTATACACCATCATGTATAAATAGATAGCCAATGGGAAGTTGCTATATAACAGAGGAGCCCTGTGCTCTGTGATGTGCTAGAGGGCTGTGATGGGGTGGAGGTGGGAGGGAGGCTCAAGAGGGAGGAGATATATATATAGATATGGCTTATTTGCATTGTTGTATAGCAGAAACCAACACAGCAAGGCAAAGCAATTATCCTACAATTAAAAAAAAANCTTTGAACTTAATTTTCTTCATCTGTAATGTAGAATTAATATTTGCCCTGCTACAAGATTAAATTATATTATAAATATCTGTGTACTGAGGAAAATTTTAACAACTGGCACCGTGGTCCTTCCTAGGGAGAAAGGGGACAATTGTATATATGCTAGAACATAAGGTGAGAGTTTGGGGGTTTTTTTGCCTTTGAGACTGTTTGGGCTTCCCTGGTGGCTCAGAGGTTAAGCGTTTGCCTGGAATGCGAGAGACCGGGTTCGATCCCTGGGTCAGGAAGATCCCCTGGAGATGGAAATGGCAACCCACTCCAGTCTCTTGCCTGGAGAATCCCATGGACAGAGGAGCCTGGTAGGCTACAGTCCTTGGGGTCGCAAAGAGTGGGACATGACTGAGCGACTTCACTTCACTTCACTTCATCCCTCCCATAGAGATAGCAACCTTAAATTCAAATCTCATGAGACATTATTTCAGAAGTTTCATGTTGGACAACTAACAATTGTTTGGGGAAGACCTGCCTGAAACTGCTTCAATCAATGTTAATTTCAGTTGTTTATAAAGGTCACTCAAGAAACTCAGTTACTAAAAAGAAGGCAAAGAAATTTAACCCAGCTGTAGTCATTATTCCCCAGTACAATCTCTCAATTGCAAGTGTTGAATGTCGTTGTGAATAAAACTTAAAGGTCACTTTAAAAAGCAATAAATTAAGTGGTTACATTATGGAGAACACAAATAACAGGTTGATTCTTATGGTTTGGGATAAAATTTCAGTGCAAGCAGGCTGACTGGGTTAAATATGTGTGTGTGTGTTTTCTGCTCAATTGTGTCCAACTCTTTGCACCCTGTGTCCTTCAAATTAGTTAGAAAGAAATGAACTTAATGGGTTTTAGAAAGCTGTGTTAGGTGGTTCTATTGGTGGCAAAGACACCATATCAAATATGAAGAATTTTTCTCCCCGAGTCCTGTGGAGCTCCTGTACTTAAGTCCCATGGGCCTTCAAAGCCAACTGCTTTGGGGATTCCTCCTCCTGATGCCAGACCTTCAGGTTGGGGAACCTGACAGTCTCGGAACTCTCACTTTGGTGGGAGAAACTCTGCAATCTGTTCAATAAGTGGTGCCAGAAAAACTGTACAGCTACATGTAAAAGGATGAAATTAGAACACCCCCTAACACCATACACAAAAATATACTTGAAATGAATCAAAGACCTAAATATAAGGCTGGGTACTATAAACCTTAGAGGAAAACATAGGCAGAACAGTCTTCAACATAAATCCTAGCAATATCTTTTTGGATCCACCTCCTAGAGTAATAAAAATAAAAGCAAAAATAAATAAGTGGAACCTAATTAAACTTAAAAGCTCCTGCACAGCAAAGGAAGCCATAAACAAAATGAAAAGACGGCACACAGGATGGGAGAAAATATGTGCAAATGAAACAAATGGCAAGGGATTAATCTCCAAAATATAGAAACAGCTCATGCAGATCTATGTAAAAAAAAAAAAAAGTAAAGTTCAATCAAAAATGGGAAGACGATCTAAATAGATATTTCTCCAAAGAGGATATACAAACAGCCATAAAGCACATTAAAAGATGCCCAACATCACTAATTATCAGAGAATGCAAATCAAAGTTGCAAAGACATATCAACTCACACTGGTCAGAATGGCCATCATCAAAAAGTCCACAAACAAGAAATGCTGGAGAAGATATGGAGAAAAAAGAGAACCCTCCTACATGATTGGAGCAAATGTTAATTGGTTCAACCACAATGGAGAACAGTATGGAGGTTCCTTAAAAAAAAAAAAACAAAAAATAGAACTACTATGTGATCTGGGTATATATCTAGAGAGAACCATACTTTGAAAAAATACATGCACCCCAATGTTCATTGCAGCACTATTTACAATAACCAGGACATGGAAGCAATGTAAATGTCCATTGACAGATGAATGGATGAAGAAGATGTGGAACATATATGCTGTGGAATATTGCTCAGCCATAAAAAGAATGAAATAATGCCCTTTGCAGAAACATGGATAGACCTAGAAATTATCATACTAAGTGAAGTAAGTTAGAGAAAGACAAATATCATGTTATTACTCATATGTAGAATCTAATTTTAAAAAAAAACCAAGCTTATTTACAGAACAGAAATAGATTTGCAGATATCAAAAACAAGCATGGTTATGAAAGGGGAAACACTGGTGGGAGGGATAAATCAGAAGCTTGGAATGAACATACACGCTACTGTATATAAGATAGATAACCAACAAGGATCAACTGTGTAGCACAGGGGATTCTACTAAATATTATGTGATAAGCTATATGAGAAAATAGTCTAAAAAAGGATGAATATATGTACATGTATAACTGAGTCACTTTGCTGTACACCTGAAACTAACACAACACTGTAAATCAACTATACTCCAATTTTAAAATGCTATATAGGTCCTCTATAATGGATTCTTTTAAGTATGATTGTGTGATTAAATTGATAAGCTCAATACTGTAAGTAGATATTTGACTATTCTATATCAATAATTTATATACATGTTTAAGTTGGGTAAAACTTCTTAAAGAGGATCTTCTCTTTTGGAAAATACATTCTTGGTCTCTTATATATTCAGGCATATTTAGTATATTGATGAGCATCTTGTTGGAGAACTTGTGACTCTAGAGATGAAGAGACAAATTTGTTTACCCCTGAGGCAGGTAGAGACAGGGAGGCAGGAAGATAGAACTTCTGAAAGCATGGGGCAAGAATCTCCATGGGGAGAAGGGCCAGAGCACATTCCCCATGATGGAGAGACTGAAGGAGAGGGAAAAAGCAGAGAGGAATATGTTCATCTGAAATTACCTGTGTGCTGAAAGATAAGCCCTTCTAAATCTTCTATCAGACATAATCTTCAAAAAATTCTGTACACTTTCACAAGCTTTGGGAGAGCAGAATTTTCTGGGGAACTCAAAAAGGGGGATGTTTTGCATCTGAGTTAACACTGGAACTAGGTCAGAAGGAGCCTGGTGGCCAAACTGACCTTAAGAATACAGAATGTTCTCTGTCCTCTCACCTCGTACTTGTGTAAAACTTGAGGAAGGCTCAGAGATTTCACAAGCTGAAGTCAGGTTAGTCTCTCCCAGACTCCATAGGAAGGGGGCCCAGATGATACGTGGGCCATGAGCATGAGAGTTAGCAACACTAATTCACTTTGTAAAGTTAAGAGCATATTATTATCTAATGTAATCACTATTGCCTTCTACCTAGTAACTTGTAATTACTCAGCCATAAAAAAGGAAAAATTTGAGTCAGTTGAAATGAAGTGGGTGAACCTAGAACTTATTATACGGAATGAAGTAAGAACGAGAAAAATAAATATCACATATTAACACTATTAACAGACTATTAATCTGTTAATATTAACAGGTTCCATATATCTGGAACCTAGAAAAATGGTACTGATGAACCTATTGGCAGGGCAGGAAGAGACACAGATGGGGAAGAAACTTGTGAACACAGCAGGGGTAGGAGAGGGTGGGATGAATTGAGAGTAGCACTGACATCTATACACCATCATGTATAAATAGATAGCCAATGGGAAGTTGCTATATAACAGAGGAGCCCTGTGCTCTGTGATGTGCTAGAGGGCTGTGATGGGGTGGAGGTGGGAGGGAGGCTCAAGAGGGAGGAGATATATATATAGATATGGCTTATTTGCATTGTTGTATAGCAGAAACCAACACAGCAAGGCAAAGCAATTATCCTACAATTAAAAAAAAATACAGTGCAATATGTTAAATATGTTATATGTCCTACTCTGACTTAAAAACAATGTTTCAGAGCTTTGTGTAGTTTTACAGCTCATATTAATTTTATCTTATCTCATTTGAGCCCTATTTTTTTAAAAGAATATTTGAGTGCAATATGTTAAATATGTTATATGTCCTACTCTGACTTAAAAACAATGTTTCAGAGCTTTGTGTAGTTTTACAGCTCATATTAATTTTATCTTATCTCATTTGAGCCCTACTTTTTTAAAAGAATATTTGAGTAATTATTAATTTGGAAATATGTATTTTATGAAATAAATTATGGACCTAACAGAAGCAGGAGATATTAAGAAGAGGTGGCATAATAAGCAGAAGAACTATACAAAAAAGATCTTCATGACCCAGAAAACCATGATGGTGTGATTGCTTATCTAGAGCCAGATATTCTGGAATGCAGTCAAGTGGGCCTTAGGGAGTATCACAACAAACAAAGCCAGTGGAGATGAGGGAATTCCAGTTGAGCTATTTCAAATTCTAAAAGATGATGCTGTGAAAGTGCTACACTTTATATGCAAGCAAATTTGGAAAACTCAGCAGTGGCCACAGGACTAGAAAAGGTCAGTTTTCATTCCAGTCCCAAAGAGTGTTCAGACTACCACACAGCTGCACTCATCTCACGTGCTAGCAAAGTAATACTCAAAATTCTCCAAGCCAGGCTTCAACAGTACATGAGCCATGAACTTCCAGATATTCAAGTTGTGTTTAGAAAAGGCAGAGGAACCAGAGATCAAATTGCCAACATCTGTTGGATCATCAAAAAAGCAAGAGAGTTCCAGAAAAACATCTATTTCTGCTTTATTGACTACACCAAAGCCTTTGACTGTGTGGATCACAACAAAGTGTGGAAAATTCTTCAAGAGATGGGAATACCAGACCACTTGACCTGCTTCCTGAGAAATCTGTATGTAGGTCAAGGAGTAACAGTTAGAACTGGACATGGAACAACAGATTGGTTCCAAATCAGTAAAGGAGTATGTTAAGGCTGTATACCGTCACGCTGCTTATTTAACTTATATGCATACTATATCATGTGAAATGCCCGGCTGGATGAAACACAAGGTGGAAGCAAGTTTCCTGGGAGAAATATCAATAAATTCAGATATGCAGATGACACTACCCGTATGGCAGAAAGCAAACAAGAACTGAAGAGCCTCTTGATAAAAGTGAAAGAGGAGAATGAAAAACTTGGCTTAAAACTCAACATTTTGAAAACTAAGATCATGGCATCTGGTCCCATCACTTCATGGCAAGTAGATGGGGAAACAATGGAAACAGTGAGAGACTCTATTTTGGGGACTCCAAAATCACTGCAGATGGTGACTGCAGCCATGAAATTTAAAGATGCTTGCTCCTTGGAAGAAAAGCTATGGCAAACTTAGACAGCACATTAAAAAGTAGAGACATTACTTTACCAACAAAGGTCCATCTAGTCAAAGCTATGGTTTTTTCAGTAGTCATGTATGTATGTGAGTGTTGGACTATACAGAAAGCTGAGCACCAAAGAATTGATGCCTTTGAAATGTGGTATTGGAGAAGACTCTTATGAGTCCCTTGGACTGCAAGGAAATCCAACCAATCAATCCTAAAGGAAATCAGTCCTTAATATTCATTGGAAGGATTGATGCTGAAGCTGAAACTCCAATACTTTGGCCACCTGATTTGAAGAACTGACTCATTTGAAAAGACCCTGATGCTGGGAAAGGTAGAAGGCAGGAGGAGAAGGAGATAATAGAGGATGAGATGGTTGGATGGCATCANCTGAAGCTGAAACTCCAATACTTTGGCCACCTGATTTGAAGAACTGACTCATTTGAAAAGACCCTGATGCTGGGAAAGGTAGAAGGCAGGAGGAGAAGGAGATAATAGAGGATGAGATGGTTGGATGGCATCACCGACTCAATGGACATGAGTTTGAATAATCTCCAGGAGTTGGTGATGGACAGGGAGGCCTGACGTGCTACAGTCCATGGGGTCACAAAGAGTTGGACATGACTGAGCGACTGAACTGAACTGAATGAAGCAACTTTATTCAAAGCCTTGATTGATTACTGTCTCTTGGTATTTCAGACTTTCATCTATTGCTATTAAAAAGAGTTTATTATTTGAGGCCTTGGCACAGAGAAGGGACTCTTCCCTAATTTTTAGCTAAATATCGCCTTAAGAGATTCTAGAGGAAAGAGAAGAAGTTGGAGCAGAGAAGGAAAGTGGAGAAAGAGAATAGAAAGAAGAAGAGGGGACAGAGAAAAGAAAGGATGGGGAATAAAAAATTGGAGGGGGGGAATTTTCCAGTTCTTTGGGACTAATGGACTAAACAGGTTCAGTTGCCTGTTAGAAATGAGTGGCCTGCTTGACTACAACTCTACTTTATAAGGTCTGTTGTGCTTTGTTAATGGAAGCCCTACCCAACTAAGACAAAAAAGGGCAAAACATATGCCCGTTTCAGTTTTCCAAAGAAAATATAAAAATAACATTGACTTCCATGCACATATCATCAGACATATTGCAAAGGTCATCACAACCAGTATAAAATTAAATTCTAACTGAAGACTTAACTGGTACATTATGATAGTCATTTTTACAAAATGAGAAAGCAGAAAGAAGGAAGGTGATTTGTGCAGTGTGACACAGGGGGTGATTGTGTGTGTGTGTGTGTGTGTGTGTGTGTGTGGTTTCAGCTCAGTTCAGTTCAGTCACTCAGTCGTGTCCAACTGCGACCCCATGAATCGCAGCATACCAGGCCTCCCTGTTCATCACCAACTCCCGGAGTTCACTCAGACTCGTGTCCATTGAGTAAGTGATGCCATCCAGCCATCTCATCCTCAGTTGTCCCCTTCCACTCCTGCCCCCAATCCCTCTCAGCATCAAAGTCTTTTCCGATGAGCCAACTCTTCGCATGAGGTGGCCAAAGTACTGGAGTTTCAGCTTTAGCANNACAATATAAAGCCTTGACGTACCCCTTTTCCTATTTGGAACCAGTCTGTTGTTCCATGTCCAGTTCTAACTGTTGCTCCCTGGCCTGCCTACAGATTTCTCAAGAGGTAGGTTAGGTGGTCTGGTAACACAACAAAAATTAATTTCTTGTTCCTACAAAGTCCATTATAGCTTGGGGGACTCTCCAGAACAGATACCTCTCCCCAGTGTAGGGGCTTGACATTCCAGACTGTTCTGACTTGTGGCTCCTCTCTCTGTATGTATAAGTTCAGATGTTTGAACTTGAACCCAGACCACTGTTCCTGTAAAACCCTAAACTTCTCTCATAACAGCCAGTCTTCACACCATGATGTCATCTGAAAATCTAATAAGAAGGCTTTAATATCTTCATGCAAAATCAATAAAAATATTTAAAGGGCAATTGTTAGACATACCTTCTAAACTAAAGATGACATATGAATTTCATCTTGCAAGCCAACTATGATCATTTGGGAGGGGTTGCCAATCCTGTGTATTGAGGATTCTGAGGTCATATTCAGAAAGAAAACCAAAATTAACAATGTCAGCTACAGGCACAGGAAGTGGGGTGTGCAACACGTGAACTCAGGATGACAAATGCTACTCCAACCCTGAGAACAATATGGGGTCCTCTTGGTTGAACAAAAGAGTTTTCCAGTGGGAAGAACGAAAATAGACAAGGTTAGCCAAAGACATTTTTTAAAATTCTGCTTTGAGTTGCTTCTCTCTGGTTGCCTCTCTCTGACCTCTTATTCTCTGTCAGTATGGAAAGTTGGAACCTCAAAACTAAATTCTAAAATATATTCCTCACATGAAGCTTTATGTATATGGAAGATAATGAGTATCTGAAGGATAAGGTCTTCAAGATTTTACAGTAAATGCAGAAGGATTGATAAAGAGTAGCAAAATTTGTTCTCAAGAACATTCCTAGCAACTGTTTCACGGTTGGTAGAACAACTGGATATATAATCAGGGAGTATACAACTTTGATTATAGTGGATTACACCAAGAGACATAATAATACTGCTATAATTACATATCAGCAGTTAGGCCTCAAATTCTTTTTTTAGAAAATAGCTACTAGTTTTGTAAAGCTACAAGTTATACAGAAATAGATCCAAGATAACAAGAAACAAAAGGATCAGAGTAAAAATCCTTTGTGACTAAGAATGTGGCATACTGTCTCTCCCCACTCCTCCAGCTTAAACCTCAAAAATAAGTCCTTACTACACAGGACAGTAAACACCAAAGCATTTTTAGTTTTTAACTTAATTATTTTTCAAGCATAAGATAGATATCTGCTTTCAAAACAGATACATGCTTAAAATGATTTAAGAAGTTAAATAGTTCAAAAGAGACTGACCAGTTTAGCAATATCTACTAACAGAAATAACTTCATATAACTGCTTTCCTTATAGAAGCTTATAAAATGCCACTTGCATTTATAAGAATTATGGAAGTTTTTATTGCTATGGAAATAAACATATAAAGATCACTTTAGAATAAAATTAGAACATGTTTTAATTCAATATTATTCACTTTTAAAAAGTTATGATTCTTAAAGCTAAAGTTTTTTTCCAATTTTAAAGTGATTTTTCTAAAGATATTATCTGAGCTATGGGCGAGATTTTCTTAGAAAATCTCTCTAGTAACATAAATAATAAAATCAACTTCTAACATGGTTCTTTGTAAAATAAAGTTAATAACTAAAGTATACAATTATATACAGAAAAATTGAGCAACTATGTGACTCTAGCAAAAGCAGTCACATTTCATGTAAAGATGAAGTGAGGAAGATTCAGACTGACTCAGTGACAGGCCTGACTCACTAAAAACATGGAACTTTCCTTTTTTCACAATGTTCAGTTCAGTTCAGTTACTCGGTCATGCCTGACTCTTTTGAGACCCCATGGACTGCAGCCCGCCAGGCCTCCCTGTCCATCACCAACTCCTGGAGCTTACTCAAACTCGTGTCCATTGAGTCGGTGATGCCATCCAACCATCTCATTGTCTGTTGTCCCCTTTTCCTCCCACCTTCAATCTTTCCCATCATCAAGGTCTTTTCAAATAAGTCAGTTCTTCGAATCAGGTGGCCAAAATATTGGAGTTTCAGCTTTGGCATCAGTCCTTCCAAAGAATATTCAGGACTGATTTCCTTTAGGATGGACTGGTTGGATCTCCTTGCTGTCCAAGGAACTCTCAAGAGTCTTCTCCAACACCACAGTTCAAAACCTCAATTCTTCAGTGCT
>SJYX01008646.1:206012-229896 GCA_006410675.1 Oreotragus oreotragus | reverse complement strand
AACTCCAATAAAAATTGAAATAATAGTTGTGAGATTTAAAAGGAAAAAGAAAAACCAGAGCTGAATAGCCAAGAACTGTGAGACAACTATAAAATATAACATCTAGAAAGATTAGGAAGAGAAAAAGAAACAGAAAAGAATATTGAAGCAGTTATGGCTGAGAATTCCCCAAATTATTGTCAAACACCAAACCAGACTCAATAAGCATAAAGAACATGAAACAGAATAAATATAAAAAATACCTACACTTAGACATAGCATACTCAAGTTTCAGAAAATGAAAGAGCAAGAAAATTCTTGGGAGAAGCCAGAAGCAAAAAACACGTTACTTTTAGAGGAGCAAAGAAACCAAGCAAGGAAGAAGAGCAGGGAGTGAAACATTGGAAGGCTAGAGACAAAAACAAAAGGAAAGCACTACCCAGAATTCTGTACACTGGAAAACTCGGCTTCAACTAAAGGAGAAATACTTTCTCACACAAACAAAAGTTGAAGGAATTTGTTTCCAGTAGACCTACCTTGCATGAAATATTACAACAAGTTCTTTAGAGAGAAGGAAAAGGATATAGATCAGAAACTCAGATCTGCATAAAGGAAGACCATTGAAGAATGAATTTGTGAAGATAAAATAATTTCACTTTTATTTTTAATCTAACTATTTGTTCAAAGTAATAAAAGCAACAATGTATTGAATTATAATTGTTTACATATCAGTCAGTTCAGTCACTCAGTCATGTCCAACTCTGCGACCCCATGAACTTCAGCACGCCAGGCCTCCCTGTCCATCACCAACTCCCAGAGTTCACCCAAACCCATGTCCATTGAGTCTGTGATGCCATTCAACCATCTCATCCTCTGTCATCCCCTTCTCCTCCTGCCCTCAATCTTTCCCAGCATCAGGGTCTTTTCCAATGAGTTAGCTCTTTGCATCAGGTGGCCAAAGTATTGGAGTTTCAGTTTCAGCATCAATCTTTCCAATGAACACCCAGGACTGATCTCCTTTAGGATGGACTGGTTGGATCTTCTTGCAGTCCAAGGGACTCTCAAGAGTCCTCTCCAACACCATAGTTTAAAAGCATCAATTCTTCAGCACTCAGCTTTCTTTATAGTCCAACTCTCACATCCATACATGACCACTGGAAAAACCATAGCCTTCACTAGATGGATCTTTGTTGACAAAGTAATATCTCTGCTTTTTAATATGCTGTCTAGGTTGGTCATTGGAGAAGGCGATGGCACCTCCACTCCAGTATTCTTGCCTGGAAAATCCCATGGATGGAGGAGTCTGACGGGCTGGAGTCCATGGGGTTGTGAAGAGGCAGACACGACTGAGCTACTTCACTTTCACTTTTCACTTTCATGCATTGGAGAAGAAAATGGCAACCCACTCCAGTGTTCTTGCCTGGAGAATCCCAGGGACGGGGAAGCCTGGTGGGCTGCCGTCTATGGGGTTGCACAGAGTCGGACATGACTGAAGCGACTTAGCAGCAGCAGCAGGTTGGTCATAACTTTCCTTCCAAGGAGTAAGCATCTTTTAATTTCATGGCTGCAGTCACCATCTGCAGTGATTTGGGGGCCCACCCAGAGAAATAAAGTCAGCCACTGTTTCCACTGTTTCCCCATCTATTTGCCATCAAGTGATGGGACCAGATGCCATGATCTTAGTTTACATATAGATTTTATGAATTATGGCAATAACACAATGAATTGGAAGGAGAAATTAGAAATATTTTATTATTATAAGGTCATACACTACCTGTGAATTGCTACAGTGTTATTTGAAAGTGGATTTGGACTAATTGTAAATGTATCTTCACCAAAGAAAATATACAGGTGACAATAAGCATATGGAATGATGTTCCACATCATATGTCACCAGGAAATTGCAAATTAAAGCAACGATGAGATATCCCTACAGACCTATTATAAAGGCCAGAATTTAAAACACTGACAACACCAACTGCCTGTGAGGATGTGGAGTAAGAGAAGCTCTCACTCATTGTTGATGGGAATGCAAAATGTGTACAGCCACTTTGGAAGACAGTTCAGTAGTTTCTTACAAAACTGAACATACTCTTACCATAACCATACTCCTTGGTATTTATTGAAAACATCTTTGTTGTTTACTTGATAAGCTGTGTCCAACTTTTCTGCAACCCTATGGATTGTAGCTTATGTCCACACAAAAACCTGCTGATAGATGTTTAAAACAGCTTTATTCATAATTGCCAAGACTTTCAAGGAACTAGGATATCCTTCAGTAAGTGAATGGATAAATAAACTGTGGTACATCTAGACAACACAATATTATTCCGTGCTAAAAAGAAATAAGATACTAAGCCACAGAAAGACATGGAAAAATTTTAAATACATATTAGTAAATGAAAGAAGGTAAACTGAAAGCTACATGATTCC
The DNA here is from genome assembly GCA_006410675.1 of Oreotragus oreotragus. Lineage (NCBI taxonomy): Eukaryota > Metazoa > Chordata > Mammalia > Artiodactyla > Bovidae > Oreotragus > Oreotragus oreotragus. Next base: position 227,484 of record SJYX01008646.1, on the reverse strand, counting down.
AACAGTATGACACTCTGAATAAGGCAAAACTATGGAAACAGTAAAAGATCAGTGATTGCCAGGGATTGGTGGTAGTGGGGTAGGATGAATAGGCAAGCCCAGAGGATTTTTAGGATAGAGCAGTGATTCTGTGTGATACCACAATGGTGGATAGATGTTATACCTTTGTCAAAATTCATAGACTATACACCACCACAAGTGAAACAATGCAAACGGCAGACTTTGAGTGACAATCCCTGGTGGCTCGATGGTAATGAATTTGCCTACAATGAAGGACCTGCGGAAGCTGCTGGTTCGATCTGTGGGTTGGGAGGTTCCCCTGGAGAAGGAAATAGCTACCCACTCCAATATTCTTGTCTGGAAAATCTCATGGATAGAGGAGCCTGGCTGGCTACAGTCCATGGGGTTGCAAAAATTCGGATGTGTTTGAGTATGCGTGCATGCATATGTCAGTGTAGGTTCATCATTTGTAAATAATGTACCTCTCTAGTGTGGGAGGTTCATAATGGATGTGGTTGTACATGTGTAAGAACAGGAGGTATATGAGAGCTCTCTGTACTTTCCACTCAGTTTTGCTATGAATCTAAAATTGCTCTAAAAAAGGAGTTTATTAATTAAGAAATTTATTTGTACAGAGATTTTCTTTTTTTCCCCCTTTGTTTCCAACAGCCTCATCAGATCCAGTCATTTCCCAGTTCAGTTCAGTTCAGTTGCTCAGTCGTGTCCGACTCTTTGCGACCCCATGAATCGCAGCACGCCAGGCCTCCCTGTCCATCACCATCTCCCGGAGTTCACTCAGACTCAAGTCTATCGAGTCCNACTGATTTCCTTTAGGATGGACTGGTTTGATCTCCTTGCAGTCCAAGGGACTCTCAAGTGTCTTCTCCAAAACCGCAGTTCAAAAGCATCAATTCTTCGGCACTCAACTTTCTTTATAGTCCAAGTCTCAGATCCACACATGACTATTGGAAAAACCATAGGTTTGACTAGATGGACCTTTGTCAGCTTTGTGTTATTTGTAAATGTGATCTTTGGCATGTATTAAACAATTGGAACCTCAGTTGCTTTATCTATACAATTAAGAGAATTATTTTTACCAAATTTACAGGTTATGTCTTTGGGGGATCGTGATTCTACCCACACAGATTCCAAAGTCCATTCTCTTTTCTTACATCATACTCCCTTCTCTCTTTCTGTCCAACATCCTTTCCAGTTCTCAATGAAGCTTATGGAAAACATGGGGGACAAAGAAGGCACAGTCGCTGCAGTTAAGGAGCTTCCAGGGGAGTTGGGGTGAAAGAAGAAATGTCAATTGTTGCACTCAATTTGGGTTTGCAAGTAACAAAACCCATTATAGACACCGTGGTTATACTTCAGTTTACAAATTCTCTGGCTGTGGAAACCTACTGCTAACATTTAGTCATGAGAGTAACTTTCTAATTTCCTGCACATAAGAGGGGCAGGCATGGAACTGTTTGGGGTGCTGGACACCATGGAAAAGGTGATGTCTCCGAAGCAGAGAAAGCAGCAGCCTGTGCTGGGGTAAAGTCACAATGGTAGTGAAGACCCAGGGAGGGCAGGTTGGTTGAAGGGGAGGCCCTGTGGATGGAGTGCGGGGGGCAGCAAGAGGGGCGGGTCACGAGAAACTGCTGAAAGGACAGGTGTCTCATGAGCTGGCCAGAGCCTGGACGCTACCGCATGAGCCTCCACACTAGAATCACCCCCTCAGGATGCCTCTGCTTCATTCGCTGTGATGGCAACAAGTCTAGAGAAGGGGAGAGCCACAGGGACCGAAACAGTCAGATTTTCAGTGAAGTGGTGAGAACTGAAACAGAGGATTGTTATTGTGGTCGCTGAGAGGGAGCACTTCAGGGCAGAAGCAACCTCAGAGAAAAGGGTCTGGAGAGGCAGGTGGGCACTCAGAAGAGCCCCTCACAGAGGGCTCCTCCAGCCACGAAGGCGCCGCCTTCATCCCCGAACCAGGTGTGCTTGACAAGCATCTTTATCACAACCAGCCCTCTGCAACTCCAAACCCCAAAGCAGACTCAGACCCTGCCAGTTTCAGAACCTTCAAAGGTAATTGTCAAAAGTGCTGACTTGAGGACTTCGTGACAGACCTTCCAGAGCACAATGGCTAGTGCTGGGGGACCAGGAACCAGGAATCTTCCTTTTGAACAAAATTCCCCATTTTGAAAAAGAGATGAAGTTGAAAGCCAGGGAGGCAGGTGACCCAACTCCTTCCCTGCTAGTGAGATCACTGAAAGCAGATTAATGCCTCACCCTCAGATGAAGGTCAATGAACTGGGCCAACAGGAAGACGACGGAGAGAAAAGCTTTCTGTTTCCTGGTACGGTGGTCACTGCAGAAAGCAGCCTTGAGAAACACAAATGGGATGGCTAAGAGACATTCAGCCTCCTTAGGTATCTCTTTTCAGCCCAAATTTCTGTGGTGCCAACTACCTGGTAATTTTAAAAGTAGAAAAAGGACTGTATTTTGCTCTGGAATGGTTTTACTTCACTCATTCTGTCTTTTCTATAACTACGGGGGGAATCTATTAATTGCAGTTAGGGGAAGACTATCTATCAACAGTATTTAAAAGGAGGGAGATCCCCTCAAGCATATCATCATTTATTCACCAACAGCAACTATAAATCACAGGCACGTTGTCAGAAAGTAATAACATTGATGCTCACTGGATACAACGAAAAAGGCTTTCAGTTAAGAGAAAAGAAGAAGGACAACAAATGTATGACTATGTCTGCCATTTTTTAAACTTCAGTCCAGATGAGCTTTTGAATGTGGCCCAAGAATCCGACTGCAATGCAGGAGACGCAGGTTCTATCCCTGGGTTGGGAAGATCCCCTGGAGAAGGAAATGGCAATCCACTCCAGTATTCTTGCCTGGGAAATCCCATGGACAGAGGGGCCTGGCGGGCTACAGTCCATGGGGCGGCAAAGAGTCAGACAGAAGTTAGTGACTGAGCACATGCACGAGCAGGATTCAAAAGACCTCTGAATCCTTTAAAATTTCAACACTTCTTTGTAGCACCATCCACACAGAAGAAAAATGTGTTAGCTTTCACATTACTAACTCGTACCACACCTATCTATAGAGTATTTTGCCTCTAACAGGTGTGGTCTTGGCCACAGTCTTTTTTGTGTTCAAGCCAAGTGAGAATAGTGTGGCTGGAGACCAACCATTTCCATTTCTGGAGCTTTGTCAAGATTAGTTGAGCTACTTTTTCAAACCTAGGCTTCCTCCTATTCAGATGGGCATATAATGGAGACAACTTGCAGGGCTGTAAAGAAATGTCTATTTCTTTCTCCTCCTTTCACTTCTTTAAATTTCATTTCCTAGTTAGTCTCTTTCTCAGAAGATCCCACCTGTTCTTCAAACTTTCAAGCCAAGACTTGAATCATCTGCTCTCTAAGGGCAATTTTTCTTTAGGTGTGTTTAGCTTTAAACCAAAGTTCACAACCTTGGCTATACATCAGAATCCCCTGGGGGTGGGAGTATACATTACTGATGCCAGGGCTCTATTCCAGGACAATTAAGGTGAAGTGATTCCCAGTAAGACATAGACAAACGTGTTCTAAAATTGATATGGAAAGGCAAAGGACTTAGAATAACTAAGACCATTTTGCAAAAGAGATATAAAATGGAAAGAATCACTACATATATTAAGACTTATATAACCACAGTGATCAGCATAGTGTGGTACAATGGAAATATAGATATTGATACACAGATCAACGGAACAGAAAAGAAGACCTATGCATAGATCCACATAAATATCCCCAGCTTACTTTTGGACAAAGATGGAAGAGTAATTCTAGTGAGGAAAAATAACCTTTTCGAGAGATGATGCTGAAACAATTGGATACGCATAGGCCAAAAAATGACTTTCAGAGTAAACTTCATGTCTTCTACAAAAATTAACTCAAAATGGGTCGCAGACTTAAATGTAAGCTATAAAATTACAAGCCTTTCAGAAAAGACATAAGAGAAAATCTTCAGGACCAAGGGTTAGATGAAGAAATCTTAGGCTTGAGGCCAAGAGCATGATCCATTAAAAGAACTGAAAAAATTGGATCTCACTGAAATTAAATTTCTTTACTTTGTGAAAGACCCTTTTAAGAAAATAAAAAGACACTACAGAGTGAGAGAACATACATATAAACCCTATATCCTACAAAAGAGTTGTTTCTAGAAAAATATAAAGAACTCAAGACTCATGGTTAAAAGCCAACAATCCAATTTTTAAATGGGCAAAAGTCATGAAGGGGCATTTCACCTAAGAGGATATACAGACAGTGAACAGAACACATGAAAAGATGTTCAGCATCATTAGCAATTGGGGAACAGTAAATCAAAATCATGAAATATCACTACACCCTTACTAGAATGGCTACTTAAAAAAAAAAAATGTATCACCATCAAATACTGCTAAGAATGGAGAGAAACTGGACCACTCATATACTGTTGGTAGGTATGCAAAATGGTACAGCTACTCTGGAAAATAGTTTGACAGTTTCTTATAAAACTGAGCATGTAGTTCCATTGTTGTTCAGTTGTTAGGTGGTGTCCAACTCTTTGCAACCCCGTGGACTGCAGCACTCCAGCCTTCCCTGTCCTTCACTATCCTGGAACTTGTTCAAACTCATGTCCATTGAGTCAGTGATATCAAAACTTTTCTTCCTCTATTGCCCCCTTCTCCTCCTGCCCTCAGTCTTTCTGGGCATCAGGGTCTTTTCTAATGAGTCAGCTCTTCACATCAGGTGAAAGTATTGGAGCTTCAGCATCAGTCCTTTCAATAAATATTCAGTGTTGATTTCCTTTAGGATTGACTGATTTGATCTCCTTGCAGTCCAACGGACTCTCAAGAGTCTTCTCCAGCACCACAATTCAAAAGCATCAGTTCTTTGGGACTCAGCCATCTTTATGGTCCAACTCTCACATCCATACATGACTACTGGAAAAACGATAGCTTTGAATATGCAGACCATATGACCCATCAATTCCACACTTGGTCGTTTATTCAGAGAAGTAAAAACTTGGGTTCACACAAAAACCTCTACATGATTGTTTATAGCAGCTTTATTCATAATAGTCCCAAACTGAAAACAACGCGAACATCCTTCAGTGGGTGAACAGTAAAATAGACTGAAACACCCATTCCATGTCGGATGAAGTGTTAGTCACTCACTCATGTCCAACTCTTTGCAACCCCGTGGGCTGTAGCCCTGTCTGTGGAATTCTCCAGCCAAGAATACTGGAGTGGGCAGCCACTTTCTTCTCCAGGGGATCTTCCCAATCCAGGGATTGAACCTGGGTCTCCTGCTTTGCAGGTAAATTCTTTACTATCTGAGCCTCCAGGGAAGCCCTCCATGGATACTACACAACAATAAAAGGCAACCATCTGTTGATACATCAACAACTTAGAAGGATCTCAAGGGAATTATGCTGAGTGAAAAAAAAAGTCCACCCCAAAACATCACATGCTCCATGATCCCATCGACATAGCAGTCTTGAAATACCAAATTAAACTGTCAGGATGGAGATCAGATAAGTTGCCAGGGGTGAGAGGTGGGANGCAGAAATAGATGTTTTTCTGGAACTCTCTTGCTTTTTCCATTTCCCAAGGTGAGAATAATAGAGAAGGCCTTTTAGTAAAGCTGACTAAAAGAGCTGCTAAAAAGATCTTTACCAGATAGTGTTTACCTTGCAATTACCTCCTAAGACAGGATTAGAATCTCTTTCCATCCCTAGCTCTGTCTAGCTAGGAACAATCTAACTCAAGAGGTTAAACCAAAGGTAGAAGAGAGTGGACTCTGAAAGAAAGTGAAGAAAATATTGCATGACCCCATCTGTGTGCAATGTCTAGAATAGGCAAATCTATAGTGACAAAAAATAGATTATGGTAGTCAGGGTCTGTGGGAAAAGGGCCACAGCTAAGGAGTGTGGGTTTTTGGAGGGAGTGATGAATATGTCCTAAAATTGATTTTTGTGATGGTTGCACAAATCTGTGAATATTCTAAAAACCACAGAAGTATATTACATGGTTTATAATTTATATTCCAATAGAATTGTTTTTGAAAAAGGAAGGCAAGGCAAACCTAGAGCTAAAATGACCAAGGAGTGGGAAAAAGGAGAGAGACAGGAAAGATAAAATCAAAAGGGGCAAAGTTTCCTGGTCATCCTGCAATGTCCAGCTTCAGAGGAATGACCACATGGATATGTCTTGGCATTTTAAATTTGGGGCTTCAAGTCTTTAAGGAAATACAGACAAAAGTGAAGAAGTCAGCTTTGAATCTCAGTGCTTCTGTGAGTCAAGTAGAGATTGCAATAATCAACTTGAACCCAAGAGACAGTTTTGCACATGCTTCTGGACTCTCTCTGTGTGCCTGTCTATCTAACAGTGTGGTTGTTTGGGATCCATCTCTTTTTACTACTATAAAGGGAAACTCACAGTAGACAGTTGCTTACTTTTGAATTCCTCTTGACGTTTCAAATTTTAACGTAGGATCAAACATAAACCTCAGAGAACTGTGTACTCATATTGTATTCTTTAGTCATCATAAATTGCTTTTAATTAATTGGGTTTTGCTGTTTTGCCATCTGCCTCCATTGAAGAATACATTGAAAAAACAATCTTTAAAATTCAGCATCATCTTTATTGAGTCCACAGACCTGATATCAAAAGCACCTGAAGCTCTTATCAAATGCACAGATGCAAAGATAGTGAATTATAATCCTGAGACGGCAACCAGCATTATGATTCTATATGTTAACATATAATTCTGTATGTTAACAAAGGCTTTTTCTGTTGGATTTCCCAGCTGAAAACTACTGTGGTACATCACTTGTTCCTTCTTTATAACACCCCAGAAATGTTTTTGAGAAGAAAGTTGAAGTCCAGAAATAAAGTTATTTAGAGAGTGAGAAGGCTTGGATAAGATGGCAGATCTCTTGATTCTTCACTCAGTGTTTTCCTTACCACACCATATCGATGTCACTTACTAATCTGCTAATTTGGGGGGATCAATAAAAGAAAGTCAGTGCTTCTCATTCCATGTAAGTACTAACCTGAGGGAAATACTCTGAATTACCCAAGACTTTAGAACTAGGAAGACTCTACTACCTGGGATTAGCACATGAAAGGAGTTGGGAACTGCAGGGCACTGAGTCATCAGGTGTTAAATAGTCCAGAAGTTCACAGGCCTTTTCTTCATTGCCTGCTGGGTTAGTCTCACCTTCCTCCAATCTATCCCTAAAATTCCAGTCTCTCCACCTTTCAATGGGAGCACCTCTGAGAAATATGAGATGCCTCATATTTCTGTGGAGAAGCTCCATATGATATAAGCAGTTTCAAAGAAAAGACAATTCTTTGAAGAACATTTTATTGATGGGATTTCCTCCCCTCCCCCCAAGAAATAAAAGGTTTAATTTGAAAAGCCCAGATATTAAATGGAATTATTCATACTTTGGGGCTTCCAGGGACCAAAAAACGTGCAAAATCACAATACTCAGAAGGGCAATTTATTTATATGTCAATTAGCAATATGTAGATGTCCCAAAATTGGTTATAGTTATATACTGCAATGGGAATTCCCTGGCCACTCAGTGGTAAAGAATGTGCATACCAATACAGGAGACAGGAGTTTGATCCATGGGTTGGGAAAATCCTCTGGAGAAGGAAATGACAACCCACTCCAGTATTCTTGCCTGGGAAATCCCATAGGCAGAGGAACCTGGCTGGCTACAGTTCATGGGGTCACAAAAGAGTTGGAAACAACTTAGCAACTAAATAGCAACAACAGCTATACTGCAATAACTTCTAATCTGTTACTCATATAATGACAATGACAAATTGCAAATTATAAAATGTAACAACAACAAACATGATTCTTCTTGACTGAGACTGCTTCCATTCTGGTTCACTTATTCATTTTTTTCTCTCTACACACACACTTGCACACACAAACAGAGCATTTCAGTCACTCAAAGCTGCAGGAGTTTGGAGATCAAAGTCTCTACATTTTCAGGTTAGACGTTTTCTTGAATAGTTAAAACTAGTGTGAAGTCACTTGCTGCTGCTGCTGCTAAGTCGCTTCAGTCGTGTCCGACTCTGTGCGACCCCAGAGACGGCAGCCCACCAGGCTCCCCCATCCCTGGGATTCTCCAGGCAAGAATACTGGAGTGGGTTGCCATTTCCTTCTCCAATGCATGAAAGTGAAAAGTGAAAGTGAAGTCGCTAAGTCACTTAAATTTCCATAAATTTCATTTGCTTTTTTCAAGACACATCTTACCTGCCTCATCAAGATGGAGTGTTAAGGAAATTCCTTGAGATTAATATGCAAATGGTCCTGGAAATAAACCAACAAGTTGAGTTAAAGGTAATATGCATTTGTAGTAATTGTTCAACTAATTAGATTCAGTTTTTGTGATTCCAGAATTTATGCAACTGAATATAAGGCCCACCTTACAGTTTGTGGTATGCTCCTTGGATTGATAATGCTTTGGACTGTATTGTCAGTTTAAATTCTTGAGCCTTAAAGGGAAATAATGCAAGTGTGATCAAGTTAGCCAAGTTACCTTACTTCTCAGAACCTGTTCCCCATCTATTAGTTTCTCATCTTTCAAGTTTGTAGTGAGAAATAGAGATCATTGATGTGAATCACTAAGTATAGTGACTGGCATATTAGAGAAAGCTATTATTATTGTTATTAATGATACTAACGCAGAAACTTTTGCTCAACCATGATAATAAAAAAATCAGCTGGTTTTATAGCACAAATAGAACAATTTTAATTAGAAATTACTTTCCATATCGTTCTACAAGCAGCACCTCTATTTTCCTTGAAATCCCTAAGGATTCTCAAACAGTTCCTGAGTATTTACACTCCAAAATTTTCTGTAAAATTGTGTATTGATAACACAGCATATTGACACAGCTTTTTTCAACATAATAGTGCCTCATTTCTGCACAAATAAAGTAATGTTATATTGACTGACACCTTTTGCAGAAGCAAATGTAGGAGCCAGTGAATAAGCTGATCCATAACCTCTTTATTAGCAAAATTTCTGTTTTGATGTCCTTTAACACATTTTGTAATGTGCCAAAATTTTCTTCTTCCTTTCTGGTTGTGTATGGTCACTTTTTAATATTCTTTTGGCATTTTTTGTACTAGAACACCTGTCACTAGAAATATATTTTTTAATAGACCTTATTTTTTTAAAGCAGTTTTAGCTCTTTTGACATCTGTTCTGAGGAAGCTTTGATGCTATAGTTGCTTCCTTACTTCACACAAGTTAGCACAGATGAGATCATCACTGTGGTTGGTTGTAAGCTGCTTAGTTTTACAGCCAATGAAGGTGACACAACTGCAAAAACCAAAATAAAAGAAATATTTCTTCCAGGTTCTCGTGAGTGGGTTATAGTATATAGAGAGATAAAGATAATTACACATTTTTAAATATTTTGTTGAGAATAAAAAAGCTGTAACAATAACAAAAAGATCACAAAAATGGCAGTCAATGTTGTTATCTTTTTCTTCTGCTTCATCTAGTATTCAAAAATAAAATACTGATAATGCATACTGTGATATTCTATAACTTATTAGGATATATTTCCAGAAATTGATGTCTCTAAAAATCAAAAGCTTTTAACAAGATCTACAAACATTAATATTGAAGTATTGTACTAGCTCTGACTGCCATAACAAATACCAGAGACTGGATGGCTTAAACAACAGAAATTAACTTCTCACATTCTGGAGGTTGGGAAGTCCAAGAACAAGGTGCCGGTAAAGTCAGTCCCTGGATTGCAGGCAGCTGCCTTCTTGCTGTGCCCTCACGTGGTAGAGAGACAGACAAAGAAGGATCCAGCTTCCTCTTCTTATAGGACTACCGATCCTATTGGATTAGAACCTCAGTCCTACAACCTCATTTAATCTTGGTTACCTCCTAAAATCTCTGTCTCCAAGTACAGTCACATTGCAGATTAGCGCTCAATTCTATGAATTCTGTGGGAACACAATTCAATCCATAGCAGGTATGTTCCCAGGTACCTCAGCTGGTAAAGACTCCACCTGCAATACAGGGGACCCCAGTTTAACTCCTGGGTCAGGAAGATCCCCTGGAGAAGGGAAAGGCTACCCACTCCAGTATTCTGTCTTGGAGAATTCCATGGACTGTATAGTCCATGGAATTGCAAAGAGTCGGACATGACTGAGCAACTTTCAATTTCACTTTCATAAATAGAATAGGAAGGGAGGGCAAAAAAAGACAGGGAAGGGAGAGAAATTTTTCAGGGTGTGAAGATATAAATGTTGGTGTCTTGGTTTTTTCAGTTCCTGAATGAGCTGTCCTTAAGTAAGTTTTACTGCTACATGCAGCCAATAGCTGTAAGAAACATTTCCTGGCAGTTTGTCCCATACAAAGGTGTAAGCTAGCATCCTTCTAGCAAGTTTCCACAGAATTCTCTGTTAACTGGCATTGTTATAGCAACCGGAGTGCCAATGAAGGCAGTCATGGTCTTCATCATCAAGTATCACTATGGCAACAGGAGTCTCTGGAAAGAAACAGTAAAAAAAAAAAAAAAAAAACCACCTTAAACTGTCAACTGGAATCAAAGAGGTTTGTGGAGGAAAAAAGGTGGAGGCTGAAATGAACATGAGGCTGGAACAAGGGGCAGAGCAAAGAGAAATGATTGTACAGAAGCTGAACAAACAAGAGAGAAAGGAAACAATAAGCAAAACAGAGGGCAGAGACGTGGCTCACATAAGAAACAAGGCAGGAAAAAACATATTCACATAAAATGGTGAAAAGTGTTCCCCAATGAAGGATTTGTAATATTTATTGATTTAATAAACATAGGATAGTAAGGTCCATGTTGTTGGAACTAGCCAGTATGTTACTATTACTATTTTTTTCATGTATTTATTTTTAATTGAAGGATAATTGTTTTATAGAATTTTGTTATTTTCTGTCAAACATCAACATGATGTCACTATTACTATTAAAGAAATATTTAGAATGAGGCCACAAGATAGTAAGAAAGGATAAACCAATTTATGAAGTACTTTTGGCATAGCATCCTGCTGACTAGGAATTCTTGTAATACTTGATGTTCAGAGGCACCACACTTAAATGTGCTTCTTTCTTTATTGGACAATGTGATTGCTTCAGACAAGGGCATATTGCCATTTAGTCCATTACAAATATATATTTCCTTCATTAGAGGATCTAAATGGATGTTGTTTTCCAAGAGAGAATTAAGGTAATTACTTTAATACTATTAAAAAGTAAGTGGTAATGTCATTGGGAATAAAATATTTTTCACTTAATATTTTCTATTTTATTAGTGCTCAGACATTGAAGTTTTTCATGGCCCAATATTAATTTTTGTAAAGGGAAAAAGATCTACTTTATGAAAACGTGTCACTAAATGTTGATACTTTTTTTTTTAGAATTAAGAGATGATTGTGAGAAATGAAAGATTAAAGAAAATAAAAATAGAGATAGGAAAATATGTGAGTTGGTGTAATTGTGAAGAAATAAAGCAAAAGAAANAAAAAGATCTACTTTATGAAAACATGTCACTAAATGTTGATACTTTTTTTTTAGAATTAAGAGATGATTGTGAGAAATGAAAGATTAAAGAAAATAAAAATAGAGACAGGAAAATATGTGAGTTGGTGTAATTGTGAAGAAATAAAGCAAAAGAAAAATAACAAAAGCTTGATATTAAAACATAGAAAAAAATCGGCAGTCTTGGTGCTTTGCAGAACTCTGTTCTCAAGGATTTTTGCTGTTTTTCAGTTCCTGAGTCGTGCCTGACTCTTTGTGACCTGTGGATTGCAGCTCGCCAGGCTTCTCTGTCCTTTACCATCTCCCAGAGTTTGCTCAGATTCATGTCCATTGAGTCAGTGATGCTTTCTAACTAATAATTTTCATAGGATTTTAATTTTTTCTGATTTTTATTTTAACGACAACTATTTTTTTCAAGCACCTGTATTTCATGTGTCATTTGCTAACTTGACAAGGAGTGGAGGCCCACATTTTAGTAGCTATTGGCCCCCATTGACCTGTTCCCACTGGAAGTACAGACCAAGCTCCTGAGCAGATCACAGGAGAGATACCCATCTGGTCTCTCAGATCCTTCCGCAAAGCTTGAATGACAACAATGATAATGCTTTTTTGTCAAAGTTCATGATTAGAAAACCATTGCAAAACTTTTACTGGATGATGCACACTTTCAAACAAAGTTTATTTTTCTTTTGAATATTATAGTTATGTTTTAATTTTTCCCTACTTTTCTAACAACACATACACCAAGCATTATCATTTATAGAAAATGTATAAAGTTTTATGAAATGCATAAACAAAATAGCAGATTTTTAATATTCCAGATACTTAAGAAATAAAACAAAAGTGAGATAGCATGCAAACAAAAGTCAAATTATGGATTATAACTTTAAAAAAGAAACATTTTTTTGTGAGGTATAATATATAAGCACAAACTACCTAAAAATCATAAATGCATTGTTTGATGAATTATCACATAGTGAACATATCTGTTTAATCACCCAAATCATGCTATGGAACATTATGCTTTTCTAGTGGTTTTCTGATTGTGTCAGAAAAGAATTCTGACATATTTTAAAACCACATCCATTTACATTATAAGATGGATAAGCAAAATGAAAATATTCTATTCCATCTTCTAAGAATTTATTGTACCATGTGCAGAGAGAGACCCCTGCTGGAACAATTTTTTTTAAAGGCAATGTCTGAACCAACCCAAGGAAATTATGTGGGGGGAAAAAAAAAGAGTTGCCACTAGTTCTTATAGCACCCTTGTAAAAATTAGAAGGTGCCCATTTTTCAGTACCCTTACTTATCTCTGCCAGGAGATTGATTTACTATACTTATGTTAACAAATTAACATTTGTTAAGAGCAGCCCAGAGTACTGAACGGTGAGCCACAGTTCAGCAACAGATCCAAGTGGAAGTTATTGTTCACAAATCCTGGAGGAAATGCCTAGTACATCTCAACGGGCCACATACAAGGGTCAAGTCAGAGAGCAAGATCTTGGCACATACGTTGATTAAGGACTGGTGAAGTGCTTTGGGATTTCCAAACAAGGGCTAGATTGACTAATTCAAACCAAAAGAACTGGGTTTTGGTAGGTCCCATGAGGGTCTTGCCTTTTCATACGGTTCATGGGGTTCTCAAGGCAAGAATACTGAAGTGGTTTGCCATTCCCTTCTCCAGTGGACCACATTGTGTCAGTTATTTAAGTTATTTAACTTATATACAGAGTACTTCATGAGAAACGCTGGGCTGGAAGAAGCACAAGCTGGAATCAAGATTGCTGGGAGAAATATCAATAACCTCAAATATGCAGATGACACCACCCTTATGGCAGTAAGTGAAGAGGAGCTAAAAAGCCTCTTGATGAAAGTGAAAGAGGAGAGTGGAAAAGTTGGCTTAAAGCTCAACATTCAGAAAATGAAGATTATGGCATCTGGTCCCATCACTTCATGGCAAATAAATGGGGAAACAGTGGAAACAGTGTCAGACTTTATTTTGGGGGGCTCCAAAATCACTGCAGATGGTGATTGCAGCCATGAAATTAAAAGATGCTTACTCCTTGGAAGGAAAGTTATGACCAACTTAGATAGCATATTCAAAAGCAGAGACATTACTTTGCCAACAAAGGTCCGTTTAGTCAAGGCTATGGTTTTTCCAGTGGTCTTATATGGATGTGAGAGTTGGACTGTAAAGAAAGCTGAGTGCCAAAGAATTGATGCCTTTGAACTGTGGTGTTGGAGAAGACTCTTGAGAGTCCCTTGGACTGCAAGGAGATCAACCAGTCCATTCTGAAGGAGATCAGCCCTTGGATTTCTTTGGAAGGAATGATGCTGAAACTGAAACTCCAGTACTTTGCCAACCTCATGTGAAGAGTTGACTCACTGGAAAAGACTCTGATGCTGGGAGGTATTGCGGGCAGGAGGAGAAGGGGACAACCGAGGATGAGATGGCTGGATGGCATCACTGACTCAATGGATGTGAGTCTGAGTGAACTCTGGGAGTTGGTGATGGACAGGGAGGCCTGGCATGCTGCGATTCATGGGGTCACAAAGAGTCGGACATGACTGAGCGACTGAACTGAACTGATGAGGGTCTTACCTGAGAGGCACATAAGGTTAACAGGCTCTGGGAGGCAGGGGAAACTTTATCACAAGGGCTGTTGGGGAAGTCATGTGAGGACCTGTCTTTTGCTTCTGATTCTATTCTCTGCTGTCTGGGGCAGATACTCGTATGGCAGATCTCATGTCCATTTAAAGTTACTGCAGGCTTCTTGGGTGAACAAAATGGATGCAGAAGCAACAATACTATAGAGCAGCTTAGCTAAATTCTCAATACCTTAGTTTGTTAAAACAAAACACATTTCTTCTATCTGCCAGAAAAAAGTGTTGTAACAACTCTAGGATGTCTGCAGTGGGAATGTTGCCCCTTTATATGTGGTTCCCCTAAGGATTGCAGACCTGCATAATGGTATACAGCATCTATGGTCATGAGAAAAAGATGCAATATGTTAGCGTGCCTTGGAAATCCCCAGAAGTATTTGAGTGTGAGAAACTGCTCATGAAAATAAGTTAGGACTGGCTAAAGAGAACATTACTACTTTTGTTTCCATGCATGAATGATGTTTTTAAACAGTCACACGGAATGTACATTTTCACCAAACTAGGCATTAATATCGATGACTACATAGATGCTATAGTCCAGGGCATCTATAGTCATCAGAAAGTCCCCTGTGAAGACAAAGACTTTTCCCCAGACACTTCTTTAAAAAAGAAAGACCAAGATGTCTGGTCACCTTGTTCAAATCCAAAGAACTGGATCCTTGTTGACTCTGGCTTAATCTTTCTCTGTCCTGAAAGATGTAAGATGTCTAGTATTTTCTGTTTACTCCTGAGATCATCTATTCTTACTTTTCAGGCAGCAAAGAATTGGAATGCTAACTGAGGTGACCAATGCCAGGGCTAGATGGGAGAGCTGGCTGGTTGGCCTGTTGACTATGAAATGCAAAGAGAAATGCATTCTGCTTTGGCAAATGGGGGTAGCTAGTAAGAGTGGATTGATATAGAATATTTGGTCTCATGGGGAAAATGGGAACAACAAGCATATGAGAAGCAGAGAGTCTAGAACAGATGAAAACTGATTTGGCAGGGTCAGGAGGTGAAAGTGGAGAAGATACCTTGGGCTGATGCTGCAAGAGAAGACAACCCACATGGAGAAACCCAAGGGAGAGGAGGGAAGTACTTCTAAGTCTAAGCTGGTTCAGAGGGGAAATCTGTCACCGCTGTGATTGTTCAGAATCCAAACAGCATTTTTAAAAAGTCGTTTGGCTGCTCCACATCCTAATTGTGGCACACGGGCTCTAGTTCCCTGATCAGGGATTGAACCATGGCCCCTGCACTGGAAGCAAAGAGTCTTAACCACCGGACCACCAGGGAAGTCCCCAGAATCCAAACACTTTTCCTCGCTGAGGTTAATTCCAAATAGGTGAGAGACAGGACTCCCCTTCTCACCAGAGGATCGTAAATGAGGCAGTGGCACTCTTCCAGCTTACTGACATGGGACATGAGCATTGCAGCCCAATATCAACCATCTGACTGCTCCAGCCTGGAAATGTGAAAGCTAAAGGTATGACACTGACACAGCACTGGTTCCCTAGACAAAGGGGCCTAGAGGAAGATCTTAGATGCCAATTTTTTTTTTTTTTTAATTTGCCAGGGAAACACGAGTGAGGAGAAAAGCAGGGGAGCAGAGCAGGAGGAAAGAAGAGACAAAGTGGTGTGTTACAGGTCTGGCCACAGCTTCTCAGGAAGACAGCACTGGTAGCTTCGTGGTGTGAGACACAGCCATGGTATGCGCCCAGAAGTCAGTCTCAGAACAGCCCAGCAGGGGCGGAGAAGAGGAAGAATTGCCAAAGTCCTCCTCATTTGGGTATTAACTCTCCTGCACTTTAGGCTGTGTTAACCTGCTCTCAGGAGCAACTCTGGGAAAAGCTCCGTATTTGTGGACAGATTGGACCAGCTCTGGACCTGCTTTGACCGTGCAAAACCTAACCCCATCTCCAGGGAGACTGGTAAAGTAGATGGTAGTAGAGATGTGTTGACATTTGCAACAAAGTGTTTAGCACCTCAGAAAGAGCATGAACCCTCTTAGGAGCTGTCTAGCAAGCCAGGCAAGTGGCTCAGGCCTGAGGACATGAGGGCGGCTCAGGAACCTTGGGGTGGCACCAGGAGATAGTCAAGGAAACCAGTGAAGAGTATTTAAGGAGACATCTAGTGTCTCAAGGTGGCCATGCCAATAGCGATATGGTAACAACTGTCCCCGTGACTACGGAAAAATGTAAATGAGCAATCGTTTTTTTAGTTTCCTGTGGTTGCTTTAGCTACTAAATTTCATTCCAATAAATCAGCTGTCAGCATAAATAACCAAAGTGGACCTTTCTTGCTTACATCAGAATCCCCAGATATCCATCATGGCCATTTACCCTTTGGTTTGCTAAATGCATCACTCTCTACTTACTCTGGATGGACCGTGTGTATGAACATTAGCATATATGTTGGGCTTGAGACAGGCAAAACTGTTTTTATGGCTGTAGAACAAATCACCAGTGAAGTATTTTGGAAATTATTTCAAGTTTGTGAGATACTATATTACAGAGTATGAAGAAAGGAATTACCATTTGCTGGGGCCTCATTCAATTCACCATATACATTATGTATGTTATTTTATTTAAGTATCAGAACAACTTTTGTGATAGGCATAAACCAAGATCCCACAGAAAGTTTCAACATAGAGTGGCTCAGGCAGTCCTTAATTGCCATTTCATAGAAATGTAAACCTCTGTTTTATGTAACACTCTCCTCCTTAGATATCTTTATTAATGTTTTTGCTGATATCTTTGAATTATTTGTAATACTTCTAACATAGTAGGCCTTCAAAACATTCAGCAAATGGAGTTGGACTTATATGCCCTATACTAACAAAAACTGCCTTTACAGAGTACATAAAAAGCTACTTTGTATTCACTCTGCATATTGTAGCAATGGATTTACATTTTCTTATGGACCATGATCAGCATAGCAATTGATGTCTCATGCTGCTGCTGGTGCTGCTAAGTCACTTCAGTCGTGTCCGACTCTGTGTGACCCCATAGACGGCAGCCACCAGGCACCCCCGTCCCTGGGATTCTCCAGGCAAGAACACTGGATGTCTCATAAAACTTGTTAAAAGAAGAATTTACCTCTCTGTAGATGTCTGTGCATGTATAAATCTTTTGTTTTGGAAAATGACAGTGACTGTGATTACTACCTGCAAATCACTTAAATGACTGCTGTGTAATTAGCAATCATTTCTACATTGTACACACACAGAGTCTCATTGGATTTTAACCCATTGTTGCTATTTGTGTGCTATTTGCTCTTCTATTTATAGATTGCAAGCCACTACTTAGATTTACTTTCAGGCAGAATATTTTATGAGACAGATAGGCATCTCTTGCCCCAACAGCTCCTGATGGTGCCACATTTGTTCACTTAGTGACTATTTATGAAGCAGCTGCTGTGAGGGCTTTGGTACTATTGGCCCAAATGGATTCTAAACATTAACTTGATTTTTCACGGGGGACCTTGATTTTTCTAGTCTAAGTTGCTGTAACAAGGAGCCCAATAAGCCAGGGGATTAAGGAAGATTATTTCTCTCATCTAGTAGTGGTCCTGGAGAAGGAAATGACAGCCCACTCCAGTGTTCTTGCCTGGAGAATCCCAGGGACAGGAGAGCCTGGTGGGCTGCCGTCTCTGGGGTTGCACAGAGTCGGACACGACTGAAGCGACTTAGCAGCAGCAGCAGCAGCAGTGGTCCAGGGTGGGTTGGTGGGTTGCTGTGCTCACACAGATATTCAGGGATCCAGTTTCCTTCTCTCTGGCTTCCACTGGAGGTTGTCACTCCCATTCATGTGGTCAGAGATGGGTCTAAGTACCAACCTATTCCATTTCACAGAAGGGAGAAGTGGGAAGGAGGCTATATATAAAGGCTCAGGCCTGGAGTGATGCACATCACTTCTGTTCACACAGCATGGTCACACCTGGATGCAGAGAGGCCTGGCACATAGTAGTCCCTAGCTAAGTGACCACATATGTAGGTACAACTGTGCTCATGTGCAGAAAGGGAAAGTGGAAATTTGTCTGTCACAGACACAGGACATTTGGGGCTTCTTATGTTTCACAGCTGATTTTTTTGAGCAGCTTCAGTCATTCTCTTTTTATAATCACCATTACAGAGCCATTCTGAGACCTCACTTTTGGAAATAAAGGTTTTGATGGCCAGCTTCTCTAGAATTTTATGCTGGTCCAGGAAAGTGACATTTTTCTTCCCAGTTTTGAGGCAGCACCTGCCCTTTATCTGTTATCTCACTTTCCTAGATTCATTCCTGACCCCAGATCACCCCATATCTCATTGTTCATGGAAATTACTTGCTCAGAAATCTGTTATTGTTAAAGTTAATTCTTGTGGCCAGGTAATTTGTCAGAATACCTACTGAGATATTAATTGGTGTCTTTATTTTCTGTTTTCAGAAAAATCAGAGAGATGCTTATGTTTTTATATCCTTTAAATATTTATTGCACACCTGTTTATTTAATTGAGATATAATTGATATATAATATTATTTTAGTTTTAGATGTATAGCACTATTCAGTATTGGTAGATATTGTGAAATGATCACCATAATTAGTCTAGTTAGCTTCCTTTACCATACATTGCTACAAAGGTTTTTTTACCTTGTGATGAGAACTTTTGATTAACTCTCTTAGCAACTTTCAAATATATAAAATGGTATATCTAAATTTTATATTCTTTAAATATTTATTGCACACCTGTTTATTTAATTGAGATATAATTGATATATAATATTATTTTAGTTTTAGATGTATAGCACTATTCAGTATTGGTAGATATTGTGAAATGATCACCATAATTAGTCTAGTTAGCTTCCTTTACCATACATTGCTACAAATGTTTTTTTTACCTTGTGATGAGAACTTTTGATTAACTCTCTTAGCAACTTTCAAATATATAAAATGGTATATCTAACTATAGTTACCATATTTGATGTTACATAGCCATGACTTTCTAATTTTATAATTGGAAGCTTGTACCTTTTAACTCCCTTCACCAATTTTGCCCACTTCCCATCCCCTACATCTGGTAACCATCAATCTGAAACCTGTAGGTATGTGCTCATGTTTTTTTTTTTTTTTAAGATTCCACATATAAGTGAGATCATACAGCATTTGTCTTTGTCTGACTTATTTTACTTAATATAATGCCCTCAGTGTAAGATTTTATTCTTTTTTATGCTTGAATACTATTCTTTTTTATATATACCACACTTTTTTTTATCCATTCATCCACTGATGGATGAACAGTTTGCTTTTATATCTTGGCTACTATAAATAATGCTGCAATGAATGGGGGGGTACATATATTTCTCTGAGTTAGTATTTTCAATTTTTCTAGACAAACAGCCAGAAGTGGAATTGCTGGATCGTATGGTAATCACTGCAGATGGTGACTGCAGCCATGAAATTAAAAGACGCTTACTCCTTGGAAGGAAAGTTATGACCAACCTAGATAGCATATTCAAAAGCAGAGACGTTACTTTACCAACAAAGGTCCGTCTAGTCAAGGCTATGGTTTTTCCAGTGGTCATGTATGGATGTGAGAGGTTGGACTGTGAAGAAGACTGAGTGCCAAAGAATTGATGCTTTTGAACTGTGGTGCTGAAGAACTCTTGAGAGTTCCTTGGACTGCAAAGAGATCCAACCAGCCCATTCTGAAGGAGATCAGCCTTGGGATTTCTTTGGAAGGATTGATGCTAAAGCTGAAACTCCAGTACTTTGGCCACCTGGAAAAGACTTTGATGCTGGGAGAGATTGGGGGCGGGAGGAGAAGGGGACAACAGAGGACTGTCTCTTATACACATCTAGATGTGTATAAGAGACAGGTCTTATATGGATGTGAGAGTTGGACTATAAAGAAAGGTGAGTGCCAAAGAATTGATGCTTTTGAACTGTGGTATAGGAGACGATTCTTGAGAGTCCTTGTACAGCACAGAGATCCAATCAGTCCATCATAAAGGAAAGGAGTTGTGAATATTCATTAGAAGGACTGATACTGAAGCTGAAACTCTAAGCACTTTGGCCACCTGATGTGAAGAACTGATTCATGGGAAAGACACTGATGCTGGGAAAAGGTGTGCTGTGATTCATGGGGTCACAAAGAGTGGGACACAACTGAGTGACTGAACTGAACTGAACTGAACTGATGGTAGTTCTATTTCTAATTTTTTGAGAGACCTCCATACTGTTTCCCATAGTGGCTGCATTAATTTACATTCCTACCAACAGTGCACGAAGATTCCCTGTTTCCCACATCCTTGCCAACACTCGTTACCTTTTGTCTTCTTAGTAATAGTCATTTTAATAAGAGTGAGGTGAAGTCTTACTGTGGCTTTGATTTGTGTTCCCTTATGATTTGTAATGTTGAACATCTTTTTCATGTGTTTGTTTCATGTGTTGGAGAAGGCAATGGCACCCCACNTTAATTTACATTCCTACCAACAGTGCACGAAGATTCCCTGTTTCCCACATCCTTGCCAACACTCGTTACCTTTTGTCTTCTTAGTAATAGTCATTTTAATAAGAGTGAGGTGAAGTCTTACTGTGGCTTTGATTTGTGTTCCCTTATGATTTGTAATGTTGAACATCTTTTTCATGTGTTTGTTTCATGTGTTGGAGAAGGCAATGGCACCCCACTCCAGTACTCTTGCCTGGAAAATCCCATGGATGGAGGAGCCTGTATGCTGCAGTCCATGGGGTCACTAAGTCAGATACAACTGAGCGACTTCACTTTCACTTTTCACTTTCATGCATTGGAGAAGGAAATGGCAACCCGCTCCAGTGTTCTTGCCTGGAGAATCCCAGGGACGGGGGAGCCTGGTGGGCTGCCATCTATGGGGTCGCACAGAGTCAGACACTACTAAAGTGACTTAGCAGTTGGCCATCTGTATGCCTTCTTTGGAAAAATGTCTGTTCAGATCCTTTGCTGTACAAGATGCTTATGTGTTGTGTTAAGTGTTTATTTTTTTATTACATCCAGGCTTCTTCCTTCCTTGGCCTCAAGTTGGGGTGTATTGCTATTTTGGAAGGCTAAAAACAGAAATTACCTACGTTCTTACTTTCAAAACTTTGAGTTATTGAATGCATTGTGCTAAGGTCAGTCATTCTTAAAATGTAGCCTAGAATCAGAGTCACGTGGAGTATTTGTTAAAACACTTCTTTCTGGGCCTCTACATCAAGACTCTAATAATTTACATTTCTGACA
>SJYX01008646.1:182756-202001 GCA_006410675.1 Oreotragus oreotragus | reverse complement strand
CGGCGCGGGGAGGGGGGGAGAGAGTGGCCCACGAGTACTTCAGAAACAGCATAAGAAAGGAAAGCAATTTCCTCAGGCTGAGAAGGGGTCAGAGGTCCCTGGGACCTGAGGCCTACTAGGTGTCCTGGGGAGATCCTTCTCCCAAAGAGAAGCAGTGCCCCTGACTTCAAAGGAAATGTGGGCTTTCCTAACGTGCATAATGAAGAAGGACTGAACTTCCAGCTGCTTCTCATAGTTTGAAATGTTCTTCACTGTGCAAGATCCCCAGGACTTTCCCATGACCCTGGCAAGTGGGCCTAATAATCCTGACACTGAATTTCCCAACAGCTCTGATCCACTCAAGACTGAGATTGAATTTGAATAAATAAAATGCCATTCTTGCACGTCTTGGGCTATAGGGTAAGATTCCTACATGCTTCATTGACTAAGTTGCTATTGGATTAAGGGACTAACTTTTCTCTTTGTCGCTGTACATCTTTCCAAGGCCACAGGGAGAGTACTTCAGAAGGTCACTTATAGGCTCTGTGACTTAGCTCTGGAAGAGAAAGGGGCAAGAGAAAACTTCCCAAGCTCATGTCCATGACCATGATCCTCTGTCCATCCAGCACAGCCAGCACAAGTATTCTGAGGTTAAGAGGGAGGAGACCTGGCTCCCCAGGTCAGTTGACCTTCATTTTATCTAGACCTCAGGGCTACACTCTACTGCTTCTACACTTCTATAAACTCTTTCTCATTAAAGTAACACTGGAAATGTTATTACAAAATTATTGCGAAAATTATTACAGTTCCCCAATTATCCCAAACAAAAGGCCAGTTTGTATACACCAAGATGTTTAAACACTTGTCTTAATGTTCTACATCAGAAACGTTTACTATCCAGACATTATAAACAAAGGAACTTTTTTTTCATACACTTACCCAAACAAAGTGTTTACTGGGACCAAGTTTCTTCTGAGCTTCTAATCAGGGAAATCTTCAAGGTATCTGGAACATTTCTTATAATGCTTTTCTCTGTCCATTCAAAATTATCCTTCATTTTAACTTTAGCCTGTTCTTTATTGACTGAAGTTCTAAGCATAGCCAAGAATAATATTTGTTTTCTCAATTATTTTCTGGCCATTTTCACAGAAACGTGGAAGGAGATTGTCATTACACTTAAAGGACCTGAGAGTAGAAAGAGCAGATGAAATAAATAAGGCTTAAATACTTATCAGGTATTGACAGTGAGATAAATCACCATGAAAGAAAGCAAAAAATGTCCCTATTATAAAAGCATGATGTTCACACTGGATCATTAATTCATATCCTGCTCTGTATAAATCACACAACTATTTGACACAAAACTTGCCAAATTTAGTCTCAGACTTTTGGGACTTGAGTATGGCTCAATGGTTCATACAGTAAAGAATCTGCCTGTAATGCAGGAGACTGGGGTTTGATCCCTAGGTCAGGAAGATCCCTAGAGGAGGACATGACACCCTACTCCAGTATTCTTGCCTGGAGAACCCCAGGGGCAGAGAAACCTGGCTGGCAACAATCCATGGGGTTGCAAAGAGCCAGATACAACTGAGTGACTAACATTTTCACTTTTCACTTTCAAATTCTACATTGTTTGCACAGAGGCCCTAACTCCTCACTTTCTGCACAAAGATGAACTCTGTCAAGTCATATATATATGGCTCTATTTAGTACTCTACTGGATGTGGCATAAATGGAATACACCCCTTCAAAAAGGCAACAATGGATTATTATTTATATATTGTTATAGATTGGACCCACCTTTGCATGAAATGTTCCCTTGGTGTCTCTAATTTTCTGGAAGAGATCTCTAGTCTTTCCCATTCTGTTGTTTCCCTCTATTTCTTTGCATTGATCGCTGAGGAAGGCTTTCTTATCTCTTTTTGCTATTCTTTGGAACTCTGCATTCAGATGCTTATGTCTTTCCTTTTCTCCTTTGCTTTTCGCTTCTCTTCTTTTCATGTCTGAGTGAACTCCGGGAGTTGGTGATGGACAGGGAGGCCTGGCGTGCTGCGATTCATGGGGTCACAAAGAGTTGGACACGACTGAGCGACTGAACTAAACTGATAGATTCGGCCAGTAACAATAAAAATAAACAAATTGCACACTGGGACCTGTATTGCTTCACAGTTCTAATTTCAAAATAAATTAGTAAAAAATATCAGCTTCTGCTATTGTAAATGTATCATTGGATCCAAAACAGGAAAGAGATATTGTGTATAGAGGCCAATTCCAAGTCAACCTCTATCCACTGTCATTTCAAGCTCTCTTTTTTGGTTAAAATGTAGAGAGCTCTTATATTTGCCATTTGAATAAGATATAGAGAATTCTTAGATACTGTGCTAGGAAACGTGCATGTATTTCTCATTTAATCCTTACAATAACTCTATGAGGTTGACACTTGTTTTAACTCAGACTGCCATAACAAAATACAATAGACTGGGTGCCTTAAACAACAAGAAAATATTTCTCACAGTTGTAGATGCTGTGGGTACCGACTCAAGGTGCTATCAGGGTTGTTGTCTGATGAGAGCTCTCTCCTTAGGTTGCAGATAGCCACCTTCTCCCTCTGTCCTCACTTCACCTTTGGATAGGGAGGATAAGCAAGTTCTCTGGTATCTCTTCTTTAAAGGCATGAATCCTATCATGAGGGCCTCACTCTTATGATGTCATCTAAACCTAAATATCTCCTAAAGGCTTTATCTTCTAATACAATCACATTGAGCATGATGATGTCAACATATAACTTTTGGAGGAAACAATTCAGCTCATAGCAATACTATTATTATTTCCATTTCATACATGGAGAAATCAAGCACTGAGAGGCTCAGTCAATCAGTGGAGGAGCCAGGAATTATATCCATTGTGTCTCCAAATTCTGTTCCCTGGAAAACCATATGACCTCCATAGAGCCATCCCTGGGACCTAATCTCCCAGGCCTTAACAACTTGTTTCTGTAAATGAAGTTGCAGTTCCAACTGGACTTTTCAGCTTATTCAGGAGCTCATCCCTTTTCAGATTGCAGCCCTCCTGTCTTTTCAGAAAATGACAGTCAGATATCTCCTGTGGGTAATAATAATTAGCTTTAGTAAGACTGTCTCTCCACAGGTACCTGTCCTCTCCATCCACAAATACTATGCGTCACCTCAGGCTGAGATCCTGGAATCTTCAAACTTCAGACTTCCCACTGGAAATGTTTATTGAATGTCTTCTGTGTTCTTTGACACCATGCTTCATTTACCACCATGGGTGAAACAGCATATAACTAGTACAGTATTATGTATGTGACTACAAATTTTGATACATGCTTGAAGGTTTCAAACACATGTTTTTCAAGGGAAAAGTACATCTTTCTCTCTCTTTTTATAAATGTATAAAG
This sequence comes from Oreotragus oreotragus, assembly GCA_006410675.1. Classification (NCBI taxonomy): domain Eukaryota; kingdom Metazoa; phylum Chordata; class Mammalia; order Artiodactyla; family Bovidae; genus Oreotragus; species Oreotragus oreotragus. The sequence continues at coordinate 198,604 of SJYX01008646.1, read as the reverse complement.
AAAAAAAATCTAAAACTTAGAAATAAGGCAAAAACATAACTTTCAAAATCATACTAGACTAGTGATTCTCAACCATGGAAATTTTGTCCCCAAAGGTCATTTGGCAATATCTGGAAACACTTTTAATTTTAGAAGAGCTAAAGAGCCTCTTGATGAAAGTGAAAGAGGAGAGTGAAAAAACTGGCTTAAAACTCAGCATTCAGAAAACTAAGATCATGGCATCTGGTCCCATCACTTCATGGCAAATAGATGTGGAAACAGTGGAAACAGTGAGAGGTTTTATTTTTTTGGCCTTCAAAATTACTGCAGATGGTGACTTCAGCCATGTAAATTAAAAGATGCTTGTTCCTTGGAAGAAAAGCTATGACCAACCTGCTGCTGCTGCTGCTAAGTTGCTTCAGTCGTGTCCGACTCTGTGTGACCCCATAGACGGCAGCCCACCAGGCTCCCCTGTCCCTGGGATTCTCCAGGCAAGATCACTGGAGTGGGTTGCCATTTCCTTCTCGAATACATGAAAGTAAAAAGTGAAAGTGAAGTCGCTCAGTCATGTCCAACAACAGCATATTAAAAAGCAGAGTCATCACTTTGCCAACAAAGGTCTGTCTAGTCAAAGCTGTGGTTTTTCCAGTAGTCAAGTATGGATGTGAGAGTTGGATTATAAAGACGACTGAGTACCAAAGAATTAATGCTTTTGAACTGTGGTGTTGGAGAAGAGACTCTTGAGAGTCTCTTGGACAGCAAGGAGATCCAACCAATCCATCCTAAAGGAAATCAGCCCTGAATATTCATTGGAAGGACTGATGCTGAAANTTTTATTTTTTTGGCCTTCAAAATTACTGCAGATGGTGACTTCAGCCATGTAAATTAAAAGATGCTTGTTCCTTGGAAGAAAAGCTATGACCAACCTGCTGCTGCTGCTGCTAAGTTGCTTCAGTCGTGTCCGACTCTGTGTGACAACATAGACGGCAGCCCACCAGGCTCCCCTGTCCCTGGGATTCTCCAGGCAAGATCACTGGAGTGGGTTGCCATTTCCTTCTCGAATACATGAAAGTAAAAAGTGAAAGTGAAGTCGCTCAGTCATGTCCAACAACAGCATATTAAAAAGCAGAGTCATCACTTTGCCAACAAAGGTCTGTCTAGTCAAAGCTGTGGTTTTTCCAGTAGTCAAGTATGGATGTGAGAGTTGGATTATAAAGACGACTGAGTACCAAAGAATTAATGCTTTTGAACTGTGGTGTTGGAGAAGAGACTCTTGAGAGTCTCTTGGACAGCAAGGAGATCCAACCAATCCATCCTAAAGGAAATCAGCCCTGAATATTCATTGGAAGGACTGATGCTGAAGCTGGAACTCCAATACTTTGGCCATCTTATGCAAAGAACTGACTCATTTGAAAAGACCCCGAGGCTGGGGAAGATTGAAGGCAGGAGGAGAAGGGGACGACAGAGGATGAAATGGTTGGATGCCATCACCGACTCAATGGTCATAGCTTGAGTAAACTGCAGGAGTTAGTGATGGACAGGGAGGCCTGGCATGCTGCAGTCCATGGGGTTGCAAAGAGTCAGGCATGACTGAGCAACTGAACTGAACTGAACTGATGATTGGGAGGGGAGGTGCTATTTGTGTCCAGAGGGTAGAGGCAAAACTTCTGCAGAACATCACACAGCCTACAGAATACCCCCCACAACAGTTATCCAAATTTTCTGGCCCAATGTGTCAACTGTGCTGAAACTGAGAAACCCTGTACTCTAGAGTATTGCCTACCAAGCCTGATTAAGGGTCACCTGGTGCCCAAGGGACTATAACTTTGATTTTCTTTTTACTATTGATTAAGTCTTAGATAATGTAAAGTTGGATGTTAACATATAGAAGATTGATAAACTGCCAATGATTTCTGTCTAGTAGAAAAGTTTTATTGCCCTGGTAGTCATTGACCAGTTTTTTAAATCTAACTTTTCAGTTTATTCCAGCATTCTTTTTCTCTAAGTATATATATATACTGTTTATGCTCATTGTTTGTAGTAGTTATATTCTATAAAGTCACTGTGAATTCTGAGTTAGTGAATACTGAACCATTGCTTCTAGAGGAAATATAGGATTAGGTTCCTTCAAGCTTTTGGTCACATTTAATCAATTAATCAATATTTAATCTTGATTTGTATCAAAGTGTTTCTATTTAAAGGCAACTTATTTAATGTATGCTCTTGATTCTTTAGCATTGAACTCACATGCAACAGCACTACAACTCATGCCCCATCAAAACTTATGTCACAAACAAAATTTCTCTGTGAGGTTTATCACAGCTTTCTTGAGTTTAGAAGTAATAGACAGAATCCTAACAATATATGTGGGACTTAATCTGAACAATAAAGTCACCAAGAAAAATACAAAACTGCAAAAAATGTGGCAATAAATAGACCTCAAAAAAGACATTTGTTTACAATATGAGAAATGAAACAAGAAGGCAGAGCATATATTTGACCTTGGCTGGGAACTTATGTGTTGGGAGGCTGGAATTTTTTGCCTCTCCTAACAAGACCTCTGCATGTCTTTGAATTCTCTGCAAAGGATGACAAAAGTGGCGCAAGGACTGATTTGGGGATTACAAATCAATTTTAGTGAGCAGACAAATTTGCAACTATGGAATCTGTGAGTAGTGAGGATCTGCTATATTAGTTTCTAATGTTCTATTTTGAAACAGCTTTTGAAAATGGATGTTAGTTCCTTCATAATTGAATTAAAAATTTGACACATGCTCATTATATTGGCATGAGTAATGCTTCTAGCTTTTTGAAAATTAAAATGGAAAATTTAACTCTTTTCAGCTGTTAAAATTTGTTATTTAGATAGACAAATGCCCAGTGTTTTCTGATGATTTAGGGCAGTAGCTCTTCCAGGTATATTTTAGGGACATAAGTCAAGTGGGGACTAGACTCAGAAACAAATGTACGTGGCAGACAGCTTGCCGTGTTCACAGTCTTCTGTCCCTTCAGGTGTTCCTGGCTAAGCCCCCTGTGTCTGACACCTATTTTCCTCAGCATCAGTTCTCCCTCAGAAGGCTCTTAGCCGTCAGGGAAACAGGTTGCTACTGAGCCCACTGGATGCTTTCCAGAAATGCCAGGCTAAATTCAATCTGGGACTTTTAAGGCAAAGTGGTAAGCTAGTCTTTGAGGTCACAGCAAGGGTAAAGTCCAGAGGCTAAAGTCATGAAAGTTTCAACAAGGTTAAACCAAAAATAATTCTGAGGAAAAAGGCTCTCCACAGAATGAATTTTCATTGAAGGGATCAAAGAAATTCTCTTTCATCATAGAACTTTCTGGAACCTAAAGAAATAAGGCCCAGGGCCTATAGTAAAATAAATGTGCAGCATCTTCAGTATGCCACTGAAAGTTTATCAGAAGATTAACATGCAAATAGTCTTTTCCAGTAGGAAATGCTCCATTATGTGGTATAATGGGGCTGCTAAAGGAAGGCTGATATCTGGAGAATCAAAAGTAGCTTTACAATGCCTGCATACCTAGAATCCATCTGAGTTGTATTTTTAAATACTATTATACATTTTTTTGCTTGAGAAGTTGTAAAATTAAAAATAGTATTGAGGGCTTCCCTGGGGGCTCAGTGCTAAAGAATCTACCTGCCAATGCAGTAGACGTGGGTTTGATCCCTGGTCCAAGGAGATCCCACATGCTGAGGAGCAAATAAGACTGTGTGCCACAACTGTTGGGCCTGTGCTCTAGAGCTTGGGACCCACAATTCCTGAGCTCATGCTCCACAGCTGCTGAAGCCCATGCATTGTAGAACCTGTGTTCCAAACAGGAGAAGCCTGGCCAAGAGAAGCTTGGGCACCACAACTGGAGAGTTGCCCCAACTCAATGCAACCAGAGAAAAGCCAGCACAACAACAAAGACCCAACACAGCCAAGAAAAAATAAATAAATAAATAAATAAATAATTATTTTTAAAATAGTATTTTAAAAGCTCAGCAAGGGATAAAGTAACATCTTCTTTTTTCTTTCCCTTCCCTTCCTCCTCCTTGTCATTCCACATCCTTCCTTTTAGGCTTGTGATGATTCCTGGGCTGGTGTTTTCATCATTTAAAGCAGTGGTTCTGTTACTGACCTATCTGGGTCTGCATTAGACCCCAACAAGGGTTCTTCTGCCTGGTGTCAATCGAAGAAATAGAATGAGACCAAGCTCCTTTCAGAAGCAAAGGAAAGCTATGTCTGATTCATGTTGATATTTGGCAGAAAACCATAAAATTCTGTAAAGCAATTAGCCTTCAATTTAAAAAAAAGAATGGAGAGGTACAAACTTGGCTCTGGAGTACCCTGTATCCCTTACCAGATTTTGGAGGGGCTTCTACATAGGGTTCTCCACTACAGAGGGAGATTCTCCACTATGGATGGAGTGCTTATGGGTCCTTGTAGTTGTGTTGGCCACAGTGCTTCAAACTGAAACGCTTGGCATAGCCTCTCTGAACACAGTGTGCTATTGCCATCTTGTATTGCAGGGCTGTGGGCAGCACTTCTGCACACAATCTGCCAAGTTGGGGTGTGGTGGTTCTGCGCTGGGAGCTCTAATCCACGAGGTAGGTACAAAGACTTTGTCACCTAGATTCCATCTTATTCCCTTCACCCCAGTCCCCAGAGAGCTTCGCCCATGACAGTTTTCAACCAGGAAGGATTTTTGCCCCTCAGTGGACATTTGGTGATGTCTAGAGATGTTTTTTGATAAAGGATGGAAGGGTGGTTAGGGAGTGGTTCAAAATATCAATAGTGCCGAGGTTTTGAAACTAGTCTAATCAGGGGTCAGAAAGCTGCTGCTGTAAAGGACCATATAATAAGCATTTTAGGCCATACTCTGTTGTAACAACTCAATTCTGGTTGTAATTTGAAACTAGCCATGGGCAATGTGTAAATAAATGGGCAGCTGTGTTCCAATAAAATTGTATTTATGGACACTGTTAAATTAATTAAGCAAGGAGGCCATTAGGCTGAGGTAGGTCTAATGCTGGGACTGCCTACATAAGCAAACCAAAATCTAAGCCTATAAATGCCACAAACATAGGAAATTGAAACCTAAAGCCAACCAACCACAAGCAGCCAACTAGCCTTCAAGCTGTACCAATCAATAATTTCCTTTCTTTGCTTCCGCATTGCTCTATAAAAGTCTCTCCTGAGTTCCTGTCAGCAGAGCTGTCCTACCCACTTCTGATTTAGCAATGCCCCATTTAAATCAATTTTTACTCCCAAATAAACTCAGAATTTTTAATATGAATCAGTTTATCTTATAATAATATCAAAATCTGAATTTCATATAATTTTCACATCATAAAATATGATTATTCATTTGATTTTTTTTTCCTTTTCGACAGTTAAAAAATATAAATGGAAAACCAATTCTAGCCTGCAACCATACAACAAGAGGTTGTAGGCCTGATTTGAACACAATGATCCCAGTGAATAGACAGACTTTTCCTTCTTTTTTTAAAGGAAGCACAGTATTTTCATTCAGCAAAACCATTTATTCTTTTTTTTTTTNTCAGATACAACTGAGTGATTAACATTCTCACTTTTCACTTTCAAATTCTACATTGTTTGCACAGAGGCCCTAACTCCTCACTTTCTGCACAAAGATGAACTCTGTCAAGTCATATAATATATGGCTCTATTTAATACTCTACTGGATGTGGCATAAATGGAATACACCCCTTCAAAAAGGCAACAATGGATTATTATTTATATATTGTTATAGATTGGACCCACCTTTGCATGAAATGTTCCCTTGGTGTCTCTAATTTTCTGGAAGAGATCTCTAGTCTTTCCCATTCTGTTGTTTTCCTCTATTTCTTTGCATTGATCGCTGAGGAAGGCTTTCTTATCTCTTTTTGCTATTCTTTGGAACTCTGCATTCAGATGCTTATATCTTTCCTTTTCTCCTTTGCTTTTCGCTTCTCTTCTTTTCATGTCAGAGTGAACTCCGGGAGTTGGTGATGGACAGGGAGGCCTGGCGTGCTGTGATTCATGGGGTCACAAAGAGTTGGACATGACTGAGCGACTGAACTAAACTGATAGATTCGGCTGGTAACAATAAAAATAAACAAATTGCACACTGGGACCTGTATTGCTTCACAGTTCTAATTTCAAAATAAATTAGTAAAAAATATCAACTTCTGCTATTGTAAATGTATCATTGGATCCAAAACAGGAAAGAGATATTGTGTATAGAGGCCAATTCCAAGTCAACCTCTATCCACTGTCATTTCAAGCTCTCTTTTTTGGTTAAAATGTAGAGAGCTCTTATATTTGCCATTTGAATAAGATATAGAGAATTCTTAGATACTGTGCTAAGAAACGTGCATGTATTTCTCATTTAATCCTTACAATAACTCTATGAGGTTGACACTTGTTTTAACTCAGACTGCCATAACAAAATACAATAGACTGGGTGCCTTAAACAACAAGAAAATATTTCTCACAGTTCTAGATGCTGTGGGTACCGACTCAAGGTGCTATCAGGGTTGTTGTCTGATGAGAGCTCTCTCCTTAGGTTGCAGATAGCTACCTTCTCCCTCTGTCCTCACTTCACCTTTGGATAGGGAGGACAAGCAAGTTCTCTGGTATCTCTTCTTTAAGGGCACGAATCCTATCATGAGGGCCTCACCCTTATGATGTCATCTAAACCTAAATATCTCCTAAAGGCTTTATCTTCTAATACAATCACATTGAGCATGATGATGTCAACATATAACTTTTGGAGGAAACAATTCAGCTCATAGCAATACTATTATTATTTCCATTTCATACATGGAGAAATCAAGCACTGAGAGGCTCAGTCAATCAGTGGAGGAGCCAGGAATTATATCCATTGTGTCTCCAAATTCTGTTCCCTGGAAAACCATATGACCTCCATAGAGCCATCCCTGGGACCTAATCTCCCAGGCCTTAACAACTTGTTTCTGTAAATGAAGTTGCAGTTCCAACTGGACTTTTCAGCTTATTCAGGAGCTCATCCCTTTTCAGATTGCAGCCCTCCTGTCTTTTCAGAAAATGACAGTCAGATATCTCCTGTGGGTAATAATAATTAGCTTTAGTAAGACTGTCTCTCCACAGGTACCTGTCCTCTCCATCCACAAATACTATGCGTCACCTCAGGCTGAGATCCTGGAATCTTCAAACTTCAGACTTCCCACTGGAAATGTTTATTGAATGTCTTCTGTGTTCTTTGACACCATGCTTCATTTACCACCATGGGTGAAACAGCATATAACTAGTGCAGTATTATGTATGTGACTACAAATTTTGATACATGCTTGAAGGTTTCAAACACATGTTTTTCAAGGGAAAAGTACATCTTTCTCTCTCTTTTTATAAATGTATAAAGAAAAAAAATCTAAAACTTAGAAATAAGGCAAAAACATAACTTTCAAAATCATACTAGACTAGTGATTCTCAACCATGGAAATTTTGTCCCCAAAGGTCATTTGGCAATATCTGGAAACACTTTTAATTTTAGAAGAGCTAAAGAGCCTCTTGATGAAAGTGAAAGAGGAGAGTGAAAAAACTGGCTTAAAACTCAGCATTCAGAAAACTAAGATCATGGCATCTGGTCCCATCACTTCATGGCAAATAGATGTGGAAACAGTGGAAACAGTGAGAGGTTTTATTTTTTTGGCCTTCAAAATTACTGCAGATGGTGACTTCAGCCATGTAAATTAAAAGATGCTTGTTCCTTGGAAGAAAAGCTATGACCAACCTGCTGCTGCTGCTGCTAAGTTGCTTCAGTCGTGTCCGACTCTGTGTGACCCCATAGACGGCAGCCCACCAGGCTCCCCTGTCCCTGGGATTCTCCAGGCAAGATCACTGGAGTGGGTTGCCATTTCCTTCTCGAATACATGAAAGTAAAAAGTGAAAGTGAAGTCGCTCAGTCATGTCCAACAACAGCATATTAAAAAGCAGAGTCATCACTTTGCCAACAAAGGTCTGTCTAGTCAAAGCTATGGTTTTTCCAGTAGTCAAGTATGGATGTGAGAGTTGGATTATAAAGACGACTGAGTACCAAAGAATTAATGCTTTTGAACTGTGGTGTTGGAGAAGAGACTCTTGAGAGTCTCTTGGACAGCAAGGAGATCCAACCAATCCATCCTAAAGGAAATCAGCCCTGAATATTCATTGGAAGGACTGATGCTGAAACTGGAACTCCAATACTTTGGCCATCTTAGGCAAAGAACTGACTCATTTGAAAAGACCCCGAGGCTGGGGAAGATTGAAGGCAGGAGGAGAAGGGGATGACAGAGGATGAAATGGTTGGATGCCATCACCGACTCAATGATCATAGCTTGAGTAAACTGCAGGAGTTAGTGATGGACAGGGAGGCCTGGCATGCTGCAGTCCATGGGGTTGCAAAGAGTCAGGCATGACTGAGCAACTGAACTGAACTGATGATTGGGAGGGGAGGTGCTATTTGTGTCCAGAGGGTAAAGGCAAAACTTCTGCAGAACATCACACAGCCTACAGAATACCCCCCACAACAGTTATCCAAATTTTCTGGCCCAATGTGTCAACTGTGCTGAAACTGAGAAACCCTGTACTCTAGAGTATTGCCTACCAAGCCTGATTAAGGGTCACCTGGTGCCCAAGGGACTATAACTTTGATTTTCTTTTTACTATTGATTAAGTCTTAGATAATGTAAAGTTGGATGTTAACATATAGAAGATTGATAAACTGCCAATGATTTCTGTCTAGTAGAAAAGTTTTATTGCCCTGGTAGTCATTGACCAGTTTTTTAAATCTAACTTTTCAGTTTATTCCAGCATTCTTTTTCTCTAAGTATATATATATATATACTGTTTATGCTCATTGTTTGTAGTAGTTATATTCTATAAAGTCACTGTGAATTCTGAGTTAGTGAATACTGAACCATTGCTCCTAGAGGAAATATAGGATTAGGTTCCTTCAAGCTTTTGGTCACATTTAATCAATTAATCAATATTTAATCTTGATTTGTATCAAAGTGTTTCTATTTAAAGGCAACTTATTTAATGTATGCTCTTGATTCTTTAGCATTGAACTCACATGCAACAGCACTACAACTCATGCCCCATCAAAACTTATGTCACAAACAAAATTTCTCTGTGAGGTTTATCACAGCTTTCTTGAGTTTAGAAGTAATAGACAGAATCCTAACAATATATGTGGGACTTAATCTGAACAATAAAGTCACCAAGAAAAATACAAAACTGCAAAAAATGTGGCAATAAATAGACCTCAAAAAAGACATTTGTTTACAATATGAGAAATGAAACAAGAAGGCAGAGCATATATTTGACCTTGGCTGGGAACTTATGTGTTGGGAGGCTGGAATTTTTTGCCTCTCCTAGCAAGACCTCTGCATGTCTTTGAATTCTCTGCAAAGGATGACAAAAGCGGCGCAAGGACTGATTTGGGGATTACAAATCAATTTTAGTGAGCAGACAAATTTGCAACTATGGAATCTGTGAGTAGTGAGGATCTGCTATATTAGTTTCTAATGTTCTATTTCGAAACAGCTTTTGAAAATGGATGTTAGTTCCTTCATAATTGAATTAAAAATTTGACACATGCTCATTATATTGGCATGAGTAATGCTTCTAGCTTTTTGAAAATTAAAATGGAAAATTTAACTCTTTTCAGGTGTTAAAATTTGTTATTTAGATAGACAAATGCCCAGTGTTTTCTGATGATTTAGGGCAGTAGCTCTTCCAGGTATATTTTAGGGACATAAGTCAAGTGGGGACTAGACTCAGAAACAAATGTACGTGGCAGACAGCTTGCCGTGTTCACAGTCTTCTGTCCCTTCAGGTGTTCCTGGCTAAGCCCCCTGTGTCTGACACCTATTTTCCTCAGCATCAGTTCTCCCTCAGAAGGCTCTTAGCCGTCAGGGAAACAGGTTGCTACTGAGCCCACTGGATGCTTTCCAGAAATGCCAGGCTAAATTCAATCTGGGACTTTTAGGGCAAGGTGGTAAGCTAGTCTTTGAGGTCACAGCAAGGGTAAAGTCCAGAGGCTAAAGTCATGAAAGTTTCAACAAGGTTAAACCAAAAATAATTCTGAGGAAAAAGGCTCTCCACAGAATGAATTTTCATTGAAGGGATCAAAGAAATTCTCTTTCATCATAGAACTTTCTGGAACCTAAAGAAATAAGGCCCAGGGCCTATAGTAAAATAAATGTGCAGCATCTTCAGTATGCCACTGAAAGTTTATCAGAAGATTAACATGCAAATAGTCTTTTCCAGTAGGAAATGCTCCATTATGTGGTATAATGGGGCTGCTAAAGGAAGGCTGATATCTTGAGAATCAAAAGTAGCTTTACAATGCCTGCATACCTAGAATCCATGTGAGTAGTATTTTTAAATACTATTATACATTTTTTTTGCTTGAGAAGTTTTAAAATTAAAAATAGTATTGAGGGCTTCCCTGGGGGCTCAGTGCTAAAGAATCTACCTGCCAATGCAGTAGACGTGGGTTTGATCCCTGGTCCAAGGAGATCCCACATGCTGAGGAGCAAATAAGACTGTGTGCCACAACTGTTGGGCCTGTGCTCTAGAGCTTGGGACCCACAACTCCTGAGCTCATGCTCCACAGCTGCTGAAGCCCATGCATTGTAGAACCTGTGTTCCAAACAGAAGCCTGGCCAAGAGAAGCTTGGGCACCACAACTGGAGAGTTGCCCCAACTCAATGCAACCAGAGAAAAGCCAATACAAGAACAAAGACCCAACACAGCCAAGAATAAATGAATAAATAAAATTATTTTTAAAGTAGTATTTTAAAAGCTCAGCAAGGGATAAAGTAACATCTTCTTTTTTCTTTCCCTTCCCTTCCTCCTCCTTGTCATTTCACATCCTTCCTTTTAGGCTTGTGATGATTCCTGGGCTGGTGTTTTCATCATTTAAAGCAGTGGTTCTGTTACTGACCTATCTGGGTCTGCATTAGACCCCAACAAGGGTTCTTCTGCCTGGTGTCAATCGAAGAAATAGAATGAGACCAAGCTCCTTTCAGAAGCAAAGGAAAGCTATGTCTGATTCATGTTGATATTTGGCAGAAAACCATAAAATTCTGTAAAGCAATTAGCCTTCAATTTAAAAAAAAGAATGGAGAGGTACAAACTTGGCTCTGGAGTACCCTGTATCCCTTACCAGATTTTGGAGGGGCTTCTACATAGGGTTCTCCACTACAGAGGGAGATTCTCCACTATGGATGGAGTGCTTATGGGTCCTTGTAGTTGTGTTGGCCACAGTGCTTCAAACTGAAACGCTTGGCATAGCCTCTCTGAACACAGTGTGCTGTTGCCATCTTGTATTGCAGGGCTGTGGGCAGCACTTCTGCACACAATCTGCCAAGTTGGGGTGTGGTGGTTCTGCGCTGGGAGCTCTAATCCACGAGGTAGGTACAAAGACTTTGTCACCTAGATTCCATCTTATTCCCTTCACCCCAGTCCCCAGAGAGCTTCGCCCATGACAGTTTTCAACCAGGAAGGATTTTTGCCCCTCAGTGGACATTTGGTGATGTCTAGAGATGTTTTTTGATAAAGGATGGAAGGGTGGTTAGGGAGTGGTTCAAAATATCAATAGTGCCGAGGTTTTGAAACTAGTCTAATCAGGGGTCAGAAAGCTGCTGCTGTAAAGGACCATATAATAAGCATTTTAGGCCATACTCTGTTGTAACAACTCAATTCTGGTTGTAATTTGAAACTAGCCATGGGCAATGTGTAAATAAATGGGCAGCTGTGTTCCAATAAAATTGTATTTATGGACACTGTTAAATTAATTAAGCAAGGAGGCCATTAGGCTGAGGTAGGTCTAATGCTGGGACTGCCTACATAAGCAAACCAAAATCTAAGCCTATAAATGCCACAAACATAGGAAATTGAAACCTAAAGCCAACCAACCACAAGCAGCCAACTAGCCTTCAAGCTGTACCAATCAATAATTTCCTTTCTTTGCTTCCGCATTGCTCTATAAAAGTCTCTCCTGAGTTCCTGTCAGCAGAGCTGTCCTACCCACTTCTGATTTAGCAATGCCCCATTTAAATCAATTTTTACTCCCAAATAAACTCAGAATTTTTAATATGAATCAGTTTATCTTATAATAATATCAAAATCTGAATTTCATATAATTTTCACATCATAAAATATGATTCTTCATTTGATTTTTTTTTCCTTTTCGACAGTTAAAAAATATAAATGGAAAACCAATTCTAGCCTGCAACCATACAACAAGAGGTTGTAGGCCTGATTTGAACACAATGATCCCAGTGAATAGACAGACTTTTCCTTCTTTTTTTAAAGGAAGCACAGTATTTTCATTCAGCAAAACCATTTATTCTTTTTTTTTTTCTTGCTTGCAGCATTTTAATGTATGATTTGTGTTGTGTGATTCAGTGATTCAGCTAAGAAGAGCTGTGGATGAAGAATAGCCCTTTTTATGTAAGCAGTTCTGTTGTGTTCTGGTCATTAAGAACTGAATTTTTAACAGACTCATAGACTGAGGAAATTTATTCTTTTTCTTAAGTGTTTATGATTTGCTTATTTAATCTTTGTCCCCTTTTCAGTTTTCTTGGCTTTTGGCTCAGCATTGGATATTCCGAGTAAAGCAGACTCAATTTTCTGTAGGTCTGAAATTTCACCAGGGGTAAGTTCATTCAGATTCTGGGTCATTTACATTTCAAGTCTGCAATTTGATCTGATTATCACTGACTGAAAAGAAACACCAAGGGCCTTTTAATGTGGGCTGAACTGGATAACCCATTCCAAGGGCTGGGTAAAACACAGAGAAACTGGAAAGTCTGGAGGGTACTTGTTTTTTATTTCTCAGCAGGGGGATATCATGGGAGGGTCTTATAAACACTAATTTCCTAAGAACAACTGAGAAAAACTTGAGATTTTTGGTAAAGAACCAAGGAGAGAGAAATGCTTCCTGCCAGGTTGAAAAAGAAGAATAGGAAAGGAACAAAAAGGGGTTATTGTGGAACAGGCTGAAATGTGCCTGAGGGTAAAGGATATAGTTATCATACTTTCAGTATTTTCTCTTTTCCTAAGTGGTATAAAGAGTACCTGAATAAACTTCTAGAACTGATAAGAGTTTGTGAAAGTGCCTAGATACCACATAAAATATACAAAATTCATTAATTTCTCTAAGTTTACCTATTAGAAGACAGAATATGGAAAACAAAGGATCCCATTCTCAGTGTCAACAAAAGACATACAATAGATAAGAATAAGCCTACCAATAAGTGTGTAAAGTGTACATAATGAAAACTATAATATTTTACTGAGAGGTATTAAAAAAATTGAATAAATGGAGAGAGATTTTACCAGTTGGTTTTCTGGCAGTGAGGCAGAACCATTACGAGTAATGAGAGTAAGGGATTTTTTTTCAAAGACTAGATCTTACACGACTGTGGTAACCAGTTGAGAAATCAATGTAGAATTCTGCATCTGGTTCTGACCTCAGGTCAGCAGAGTTGCAAATGGGAAAGAAAGATGGTCTAAGGTGGGGAGAGCAGGGAAAGACTGGAAATTGCTGTTTTTTTCTTTTTCTTATCACCTCAAGCCTCGGTGACTTGGGTGATCTGGAGGGTAACTGGGACCGTTCACCGTGGTGACCCTGGCACATGCAGCTGATTCTGAGAGCTGGAGGAGGAGATCTAGCGTTAACTGGTGGAACTTAGGTCTGGATGCTGCTTCATTTCTTCCCTTCAGATATTTCTCTTAAGAAAATCAAAGTGCTATGCTAAGTCACTTCAGTGGTGTCCAACTCTTTGCAGTCCTATGGACTGTAGCCCACCAGGCTCCTCTGTCCATGGGATTCTCCAGGCAAGAATACTGGAGTGGGTTGCCATGCCCTCCTCCAGGGGATCTTCGCAACCTAGGGATCAAACCCAAGTCTCTTGTGTCTCCTGCATTGCAGGCAGATTCTTTACCCACTGAGTCACTTGGGAAGCCCATATAGGGGAGGAAAGTAAAGCACAGTTTCAGCTTAGCTAAGGTGACACTGCATTAAGCAACCATACATACGTTGTCTCTTGATGATGATGATGATGATATAGCAAATATGACATTAACTACATGTTACACACTTTTCTAAGTTTTTTACATTTATTAACTCATTTTAACTCTCACCACAACTCTCTGAAGTAGGGATGATTAGTAGCCTTATTTTGTAAATGAGGAAACAGCCTTGAGCAGTTAACAGCCTGCTGGTGGCCACATAACTTACAAGTGGCAAAGTCATCATTTAAACCCAGACAGTCAGGAAAGACTGTACTTCTTAAAGTGTCAAGTCTCCTCAGGTTAATGTATTTTAATACAATCTGTTAAAATCCCAATGGGCTGGGTATTGAGAATTTGTAAGAATTTTTCTAAAGAGCTTCTTAAAGCCTACATGTGAATACATGTGTATGTGAATACATACAATAAAACTCCAGTAACTGAAACAGCATATTTCCATAGAAATCAGCAAAGAATCGAAGATAACTCTAAGAGCTTAGTATACAAACCTAGAAAAGAAAAGCTGCTGCTGCTGCTGCTGCTGCTAAGTCGCTTCAGTCGTGTCCGACTCTGTGCGACCCCACAGATGGCAGCCCACCAGGAGCTAGAATGTGACAAATGCACCCTTGAACAACTGGCTTCTGGAGAAGGATGCAATGAGACCCTCTTCTCCCTGTGACTCACTGTGACTGTGACATCCCAAGAGGGGAGGCAACATCACTTTCATGCTTTCTCATGCCATCCTGGCAAGCCTGCACATCAGCCCCATTTCTTTTTTTTTTTTTACTGCTGCTGCTAAGTCGCTTCAGTCGTGTCCGACTCTGTGCGACCCCACAGATGGCAGCCCACCAGGAGCTAGAATGTGACAAATGCACCCTTGAACAACTGGCTTCTGGAGAAGGATGCAATGAGACCCTCTTCTCCCTGTGACTCACTGTGACTGTGACATCCCAAGAGGGGAGGCAACATCACTTTCATGCTTTCTCATGCCATCCTGGCAAGCCTGCACATCAGCCCCATTTCTTTTTTTTTTTTTCTCTATACACTTGAGAACTGTCCTGGGCAGATAGGTCCTACCATGTTTAGATAATAAGTCTTTCTAGTCACATCAGTCATAATACTAGGAGTGAAAAGGGGCAGAAAGTTTTGACAGGGAGAGATCCTCTGCTATTCACTCCCCTGGGGCTGTTGAATATGTTTAAAGTTGGATCCTTATTATGCAAAAGTTTTCCGGAGGTGAGGAGGGGTTTACCCTAAAATGCTTCTGCTGGATCCCTCTCACAGCAGATCCAGGAGAGGCAGAATGTCTCCTGACTTGGTTCTTGTCTTCTACCTTAGCCTCTTCTGAGGGCTGTTTTGCCTCTTTTTTCATAACTTCTTGAGCAGCTGTGCAAGGAGACCAACCACGTTGGTTAGGCTGGGACTAAGGAGTTTCCCAGGATATGAGACTTTCAGCGCCAAAACTTCAACAGCCCTGAACAAACCAGGAGGACTGGTCACTGTCAAAGTTCCCTTTTGAATACCTCTGCACAACCGTGCCTGTCTACCTCTCGCTCCTGAGCAATGAACACTTCTGGTCCACTATTACATCCTAAATGCCGCTTTCTGAGTCCATGGATCACTATTCGTAAGAGACTTCCATCTTACTCTGGTCTATTGTGTCCCTAAATACCAGGCAACTATACACCAAGCTCTCAGAGTGGCCTTCTAGAAGCCTCTAACAGGGCTTGAGGTGAAAGGAAAGAGAGCTACCAATTCCCGCCTTCAGAGTAGGTGTGGAACTTGCACAGACAACTCTCTCTAAAGAAAGCCGCCGCCCCCCCC
>SJYX01008646.1:95815-179986 GCA_006410675.1 Oreotragus oreotragus | reverse complement strand
CTTGCTCCTTGGAAGAAAAGCTATGAAAAACCTAGACTGCACATTATAAAGCAGAGACATTACTTTGCCGACAAAAGTCCGTCTAGTCAAAGCTATGGTTTTTCCAGTAGTCATGTACGGATGTGAGAGTTGGGCCATAAAGAAAGCTGAGTGCTGAAGAATTGATGCTTTTGAACTGTGGTGTTGGAGAAGACTCTTGAGAGTCCCTTGGACTGCAAGGAGATCAAACCTATCAACCCTAAAGGAAATCAATCCTGAATATTCACTGGAAGGACAGATGCTGAAGCTCCAATACTTTGGCCGCCTGATGTGAAGAACTGACTCTTTAGAAAAGACTCTGATGTTGGATAAGAAGGCTGACAGAGAAGGGTATGTCAGAGGATGAGATAGTTGGACGGCATCACTGACTCTATGGACGTGAGTTTGAGCAAGCTCTAGGAGTTAGTGATGAATAGGGAAGCTTGGCATGCTGAGGTTCATGGGGTCGCAAAGAGTCAGACACGACTGAGTGACTGAACTGACACATACTGCTTGAGGACATATATTTTTAGACAATTTTGGGGGAAAACAATTTGGAAATAAGAATGTAAAGTTTATGAAGTTCATATAATTTTAAGATTTAGAAATTTCAATTATAGAAATTCAGAATATACACACCCATTGATTTCGGTAAAAGAAGCTTAAAAAGAATCTAAAAGCCCAACAATAGCAGAAAAGCTTAATACATGTGTGCTTATTCACATGATGAAAAGTTGTATAGGTATTACCATGATTTCCAAACAAATTTTTGCTTCAGATTCATTGCTAAGTAAAAGAATAAAATACAAAATTTAATGTATTGTGTGTTATAACTAAAATACATATGTGTAAATTAAAAATTTGAGCAAATTGTTAATGTTACCATTGATTAATTTTGTTGGTGGGATAAGTAGTGATTTAAATTTTCTTCATTATACTTTGTTTAAATTTCAAATTTTGTTATGTTTAGAATCAGAAAAGACTATAAAACTTACTTTTAAAATAATTATAATTGATAGAGAAACTACTGATCAATGAGTGCTTGCAGTCTTTAATATTTTCACAGACAGATGTGGACCAGTGACTTGATGACTGTGAATCAAATGTGCATAAAATTAAATTAATTTCCAACAAAACAAGGCCAGAGAACCTTATAAGAAGATTTCAGCTCATGCCTATAGCTCAGATATGCATAAAAAGGAACTTCCTCCATTTTATTCTACATTTTCTCATGCTTATGATAGAAAATACTCGATTTGTCAGGTGAAGTTGTCTCCATCTCATACAGTTTGAAGTGGTAATTACTCCTTGCTATTCCATCTCTTCCTTCTCTGGTAAATTTGGGGGTCATGGTTTATAAGTTTGCTCTAGATATGTGTCATTTCATCCTTGCTGGACCTGGTTACAGTATTTCACTTCATTTGACCACTTGCCACATCTACCTCAGTGTCTCTTGACCCCTCCGTGATTGGGGTCCTATCCCATCAATTGTGAGAGGGAGGGTGGTCTCATCTGGTGTTCGGGGCAGTGTTTGCAACTGGTGCTTATAACAACTAAGTTTTATTGAACTTATGCCACGTGCAAGATCATGTGTTCTAACAACTTGAGGGGCACTCGCTTGTGCAGTTCTCATAGCAGCCAGCTCTGTGAGGCAGATACAGCTAAGCAAACTGTGGCTCAGAAAGGGTAGGTACTTTGCCCATAGTCTATCACGTGTCAAAGTCAGAACGTCCATGGACCTTGTTATTGCCCTCGGTTGTCAGGTCGCCTCTTACTGTGGCCTTCTCATTTGACCCTGGGTCTCCTTGGAACTCTTTCCTTAAAGTTTCAGGAACCCTTGTCTGCTTCTCCACGGAGAACCTGGGTGCTATGAGACTGTGCTCACACTCAGGTACAGGTCTGTACTTGTTCCCCGAGCACAGCTACATTACCTTGCCTTACCCAGGTTGTGCTGGAGACTGTAATGGCAGGCTGGCGGTTTTCCCAGGATTCTCTCAGGGAAAGTAGGGAATTTGTCTTCTTGTCTTCAGTTTTCCAGAGCCTGCCTTCCCAAGAACTTCCCAGAGACTCACTTTCTCCCGTCTGATTTTCTAGCTTCTGGACAAGCTTTCTCCTTTGTGAGCTTTCTCCTTTTTCTTCCTTGTCTGATCTTCAAACTTTAGAACTTGAAGAGTGATACCCAGGTGTGGGATATGTGATAAAATCATTAAAAAGTCAGGTTATTAGTATGAGAAAAAGTCTTACTAGAAAAAGAGTGCAAACAAGTCTTCCTACCCGCAGTTTGTTGCTTTTCTGGCTTTGTCTTTGTGATAAAGAGTTGAAGAGGAAAAAAAAAATCTGAATTACACAAGAAAGGACATGGCTGATATTTGAAAACATTATCTTCAGCCTTGAAAGTCCATGCTATCCTGTCTGCCCCTATCGGGAAGCACTTTTTCCTGTTTTGGTCAGTGGTCCTGCCTTTCCCATCCTGCCATTGCACACTCAGTAGCTATTAATATCGACATTCTGCCACTCATGATAGCATTTGGAAGGCTCTTGGGTTTCAAAGGACCCTTATTTGAACTCCACACTGGTGAAAGTAAAATCTTAAGCATCAAATGCTGACATCGCAGCCACAACTCACTTATGTGTTATGAGTGAAGGTGAGAAAAAGATCTCAGAGAGCCCATAGAGGGCCAGTGAGACCATCAGAATGGTGCCCAGAAGACCCTCTTCTTCCGAGCGTGAATGCTCTCATTGCACAGAGGGAGGACTGTGCTACCCGTGCAGAAATATTTGTTGTTGTTCAGTTGCTCAGTCTTGTCTGACTCTTTACCATCCCATGGACTACAGCATTAGCTCACTTTGGCGCTCAGCCTTCTTAATGGTCCAACTCTCACATCCATACATGACTACTTGAAAAACCATAGCTTTGACTCTAAGTAACTTTGTTGGCAAAGTAACATCTCTGCTTTTTAATACACTGTCTAGATTTCTCATAGCTTTTCTTCCAAGGAGCATGCATCTTTTAATTTCATGGTTGCAGTCACTATCTGCAGTGATTTTGGAGCCCAAGAATATAGTCTGTTACTGTTTCCATTGTTTCTCCATCTGTTTGCCATGAAGTGATAGGACTGGATGTCATGATCTTCGTTTTTTGCATGTTGAGTTTTAAGCCAGTTTTTTCACTCTCCTATTTTGCCTTCATCAAGAGGCTCTTTAGTTCCACTTCACTTTCTGCCATAACGGTGGTGTCATCTGCATATCTGAGATTATTGATATTTCTCCTGGCAGGCTTGACTCCAACTTGTGCTTCATCCACCTTGGAATTTCAAATGATGTACTCTGCATGTAAATTGAATAAGCAGGGTGACAATATACAGCCTTGGCATACTCCTTTCCCAATTTTGAACCAGTCCCTTGTTCCATGTCCTGTTCTAACTGTTGCTTCTTGACCTGCACTCATGTTTCGCAGGAGGCAGGTAACATGGTCTGGAATTGTCCACAGTTTATTGTGATCCACACAGTCAAATGCTTTAGTGTAATCAATGAAGCAGAAATAGATGTTTTTCTGGAATTATCTTGCTTTTCCTCTGATCCAACATGTGTTGACAATTTGATCTCTGGTTTCTCGAACTTTTCAAAATCCAGCTTGAACATCTGGGAGTTCTTGACTCATATACTGTTGAAATCTAGCTTGGAGGATTTTGCGGATTACTTTGCTAGCATGTGGGGCTTCCCTGGTGACTCAGCTGGTAACGAATTCACCTGCGATGCAGGAGACCTGGGTTCAATCCCTGGGTTGTGAAGATGCCCTGGAGAAGGGAAGCTACCCACTCCAGCATTCTGGCCTAGAGAATCCTATGGACTGTATAGCCCAGGTGGTTGCAAAGAGCTGGGCACGACTGACTGACTTTCACTTGCTAACATGTGAAATGAGTGCAGCTGTATGGTAGTTTGAACATACTTTGGCATTGCCTTTCTTTGGGATTGAAATGAAAACTGATCTTTTCCAGTCCTATGGCCACTGCTGATTTTTCCAAATTTGTTGGCATAGTGAGTTCAGAAATACAGTTGCAGTTTAATGTATCTGATTAATACTAACAAATCTTAGTTATCTTTCATTTTGTCCATGTATCCAGGTTCCCGGTTATGTTTTACTCATGCAGGAGAAATGATCAATATTCTCTTTTCATATAATGTGTTTAGACTCACATTACAAACTTTATTTAAACATATTCTATATTTAGATATATATTCTCCAGCTTGGGAACTTTCTAAGGTGAATAAAAGTAAACAAACAGGCATGCAAACCCCATAGACTATGTTTACAGTAGAAGAAAATAACCAGAAGAATCACTTTTCACAATTCTTAGTGTTACAAAACCAAACTTGGGTCCTCTTATCCACCACCCAGCAAAGCCAGCCTACTGACACCTCTTTGTGGTGAGGGAAAGTACAGTGTTTATTGCAGGTGCCACTCAAGGAGTACACATGTGGCTCATGTTCAAAAGACCCAAACTTCTCAATGGTTTTCAGGGAAGCATATTTAAAGGTAAACTTTGGGGAGAGGGCTGCTGCAGGGTATGTGACTTTCTTCTCATTTGTTGGTGGTAAGGTAACAGCTGGTGTTCCAGGAACCTCAGTCCTCAGCCTTCTGTTTCTAATCAGTCTGGGTCCAGTGCTGGTACTCAGCCTGGAGTAAACATTCTCCACTTGGGCGGGAACTTTCATTCCTGTAGAAGAACTCAAAGATAGGCATCCGATTGTTATGTATATCCCTTGAGGAGGACCAGGGCACGGCTTTATTGCTGCGATTGTTCCTTGACTGCTTTTCCTTTGCTTCTGAATTCTCTCACTTCCCTAACCAGTAACTGTATCTGCCATTTGGAGCTCAGGGAAGGTCTAGGAGGCTGAAGGCTTTTTCTTGCCAACAAGTAACAGGGACACAGAAAGGCTTTTATAGGCAGAAGGAACTGACCTCAGGGCCCTGCTTGCTTTTAATACCTTTACTGTAATAATTTTAATCAAAACAATTTTGCCTCAAAGTTGAGTCAACAGACAGTCCGCACTCCTGTGAAATTTGATTCTTTCCTGCTTTCAAGGGCTCAGCTAAGTAAAGGAACTACTACTCTTCAAGAAATCTCATCCTGCCCTAGAGACAAGTTCTAAGTTAGCATTTAACTGTTTTCCTCTTTCTTCATTCTTTAAATATTGTCATGTACATGATTCCTTAAAAAGTGAAGTCGCTCAGTCATGTCTGACTCTTTGCGGCCCCATAGACTGTAGCCTACAAGGCTCCTCTGTCCATGGGATTTTCCAGGCAATAGTACTGGAGTGGATTGCCATTTCCTTCTCCAACATGATTCCTTAAGTTACTAAAAATAAAGAAAACTCTCCTCTTATCATTGGTTAGCTTAGAGGCATTGTAACGTTTGAATCATGAAATTTTTAAAAAAGCAAACACATCAAGAAGACATTTCTTCTCTGATGTCATTATAAGGTTCCTGCCTTATAGGAAGGAACTGTCTCTGTCTCTGTCTGTACCTCTGACCTCCACACTCGGAGAGGCTTTGAAAGCAGTGGTTGCCAGTGGGTGAGAGCGGTTTCATTGCAGAGAAGCAAGATAATAATAATGATGATGATGATGAAGTTTTTGCTTCACTCTTTGGAAGACCAAGAGTCAGCAGAAATTCAAAGGAAAGGAAATGTGATTGCACAGAGGCTTAACACCATTCATAATGAGAGAAATGCTTATTACTCATATATACCAGTTTTCACCCACTAGATTGACAAAGATCAGCAAGTCTGATAACATGCTTAAAGAACATTTTGGAAAACAGAACCAATACTCTCAAAATTAATGCTGAGATTTGGCAAGATCTAGCAAAATTGCCAAAGTATATAGTTGTTGACCCATAAGCTTCATTCCAGTAGATTTACCCTATAAATATACTCACACACATGCAGAGTGATATAAAAGTTTACTGTAGAGTTGTTTTTAAACTTATTTTTATTGGAAACAATTTTAAATGTGTCAGCTACAAATTGGCATTTCCCAAGAGCATTGCCTGCAATTGAACAAGAACAATAAGGGCATTTGCCATCTGCCTCTGTGGAGACCGAACCCTGTGCTGCAGCTGCTGACCTTCGACACCCTCTGAGGGGACTTCAGAGTGGAGAGTGAGACACTCTGCTCCAGGGAAACTTGTGGAATAGGTCTTTAGATAGATATTTTCAAGAATCCATTTTAAGATCCCAATCCTTATCTTATCTTCATCTCTCTTATCTAAAAAAATCACTAAATCCCTTCATGGTGACATCAGCTCCTCATGACTAGTGAAAAACCTTTTGTAAAGTAAGAGATTGATTGCATTGAACTCCTCCTTCACCACAATTTTATATACTGACCACCCTCCACTGCCTCTGTGGAGCAGTCTCTCAGAGCTGTCTGAGGTGCTGTCTCCTAGGCTGCGGTCCTCATTTTGCCTGAAATAAAACTTAACTTGCAACTCTCACCTAACACATTCTTTTAGTCGACAAGTGTTTATCAACAGGTCACAGGTTGGATACTGCATCCTTACATTGGACTAAGAAGCTTTAAAAAGACTGAGAAAAATACATAGATACATGCTGCTACCACTGCTAAGCCGCTTCAGTCATGTCCAACTCTGTGCGACCCCAGAGACGGCAGCCCACCAGGCTCCCCCGTCCCTGGGATTCTCCAGGCAAGAACACTGGAGTGGATTGCCATTTCCTTCTCCAATGCATGAAAGTGAAAAGGGAAAGTGAAGTCACTCAGTTGTGTCTGACTCTTAGCAACCCCATGGACTGCAGCCCACCAGGCTCCTCCAACCATGGGATTTTCCAGGCAAGAGTACTGGAGTGGGGTGCCATTGCCTTCTCCAACATAAATACATAATGATATCTAAATATGAGTTAAAGAGCAGAGTACTGAAACAGGGGATATCATTGGTATAAAATAGTTGCAGGGGAGCTCTTTTTATATGTGCATTTTCTTATAGTGGCAAGAAATAGCTCAGGAAACTGATGTCACGTGTCCCCTCAGAGGGGACCCAAAGGTCTCAGGAGTGGAAAGGGAGTGACATTTTCCACTATATTTCTATCTATCCTATATTTCCACTATATTTCTATCTATCTATATAGATGCAAACAAAAACACAGATTATTTGTGTTTTAATTGGGACCACACAAATACATTATCTATCTAAAACTTACACACACTTTTCTGTATAACTAGCAAACACTTTTACTTTTTAAGTAACTGTGAGCTGTTTCTTGTCAAGCCTGTATATTGTCACCCTCGTTATTTAACTTATATGCAGTAGATCATGAGAAACGCTGGGCTGGATGAAGCACACACTGGAATCAAGATTGCCAGGAGGGATATCAACAATCTTAGATATTGGTTCAGGAGCAAACCAGAGAGCCCAGTAAAAACCCTTTTCTCAGGAAAAAACGGGCTCAGGTCTCTGAGCCGGCGCTCCTCCGAAGTGTGCAGCAGATCCCAGGAGTGGGGAAAGTGAAAGCCCCCCTCCTGCTTCAGAGGTTTCCAAGTATCCAGCAGCTAAGCAATGCGTCTCTCCGAGAACTGGAGGCCGTAGTAGGACCAGCAGCAGCCCGGCGCATTCATGCGTTCTTCACCCAGCCCAGGTGAGGGCGCCTCTCATGGGCATCTCATCCCGGGACTCCAGGATCTTGTTTTCTTTTCACACGAAGAAAAGAGTTCCGCGGAGAAAGAAATGGCAACCCACTCCCGTATCCTTGTTGGGAAATCCCATGGGGGTCTAGTGTGCAGCAGTCCATGGAGTACAACAGGGCTGGACACGGCTTAGCGGCTGAGCAACAGATGGCGGTTGTAACCAATGTATGAGAGCAAAGACTTGTGAGGAATTGGGGGTTGGGGCTGAAACCAAACTCCTATTGTTTACAGATGGGAATGTCTATTTAGAAAAACCAAAATAAACTGCAAGCAGATATTTAAGCTAAAAAAAGCAGAGTTCCTTTTACAATTAGGGAAAGATGAGAAGAGGCCTGAATGGAACCTGCCAGTGGTCCTGCGCTGTTCTCTGGCCTTAGGCATGCACTTCGATTAGTGGGCCTGCGCCAGACGGCCCTGCCCTCATCCTGCTGGCATGACGTGGGCTGGTGGGCACTTTCCTAAGGGAACCTCAGATTCAACAGAAAGCCAGCCTGGGAGGATTTTACTGTGTGACCTTGACCTTCTCTATCATGGAAGGTGGCGGGTATGACTGTTTAAAGGAAACAGACCTACAATGAAGCACTGTTAGCATAAGCTCCTTGTTCCTGCTGGCAGAGCCACTGTTCTTCAGGTCTGATCTTAATACATCTGTGCTGGGAGGGTAGCTGCCAGTGTCAACAAACAGGGGTGCTGCCTTTTTTTCTTCCTTTCTGTCACCCTTCCTGGTTGTTGCACAGTTTGTTGATAATCACTGAGCACGTCTTCTGAACACGGCAGGCCTGGAGTCTGGAGTTCCCACTGTAAGGTAAAAAGCCAGCGTGTGTGAGGGACGGAAGAATGTGTTTGTAAATGGATAGCCCAGCAACCAAAAAATGCCCAGGGAAGTGGCAGGGCCCGCTGAGGAGAGCCTGGGGCTAGAGACCAAAATGTACAATTGCTCATCCGAAGAATAAGCACACTGAACAACCACACACACACACACATATTGGAATATACTCGGCCACCAAAAAGAACGATGTTGGGTCATTTGTAAAGATGTGCATGGACCTAGAGTCTTTCACACAGAGTGAAGTAAGCCAAAAGAGAAAAACAAATCTCATACATTAACACATGTGTGGAATTCAGGAGAATGTTACAGAAGAACCTGTTCGCAGGGCAGGACTAGAGATGCAAACGTAGACAGTGGACAGGCAGACACAGAAAGGTGGGGATGGGGTAAACTGGGAGATTGCGATTGACATGTATGCATGTAAAGTAGATAGCTAGTGGGAATTGACTATAGTGAACGGAGCTCGACTTGATGCTATGTGGTGACCTAGATAGATTATATGGGGTTGAGGGGAGGAGATCCAAGAGAGAGGGGATATATGTATACAAGTAGCTGATTTGCTTCATTGTACACAAGAAACTAACATAACATTGTAAAGCAATTACACTCCAATTTTTTAAAAAAGACCCCCCCAAAAAAAATACAATTAAAGAGGCCATACATTTTCAAGGACACTGAGACATCTTGAAAGCTCTCAAAGTCCTATTTTGTGAGATGGTAGTAATTTTTAAAAATATTTATATATTTACTTGGTTGCCCCTGGTCTTAGTTGTGGCACACTAGATCGTTACCTGTGGCATGCGAACTCTTTAAGTTGCCGCACGTGGGGTCCAGTTCCCTGACCAGGGGACGAACCTGGGCCCACTGTACTGGGAGAGCAGAGTCTTAGCCACTGGACCACCAGGGAAGTCCCAGTAATGTTTTTTATTGCTTTTTGTTTTACATACACACGGCTTATTTTTGGCTGCCCTGGGACTTGGCTGTTGCACACAGGCTTTCTCTAGCTGCGGGGAGTGGGGGCTGCTCTCTAGTTTCGGCGCTTGGGCTTCTCGTGGCGGCTTCTCTTGGGGCGCGCAGGCTTCGGTAGTTGCAGCACACGGGCGCAGTAGTCGTGACTGGATGGTCCTAGGGCACTCAGGCTTCCAGAGTTGTGACACAGGGCTCATTAGTTGTGGCTCGAGGGCCCCAGAGTGTGCAGAGCGTGTTGTGGCTGCCTGGCTCCAGGGCACTTGGGCTTCAGTAGCTGGGGCACCCAGCTCTAGAGCACAGGCTTAATAGTTGTGGTGCAGGGGCTTAGTTGCCCTGCGGCCTGTGGAATCTTCCCGGACCAGGGATCAAACCCATGTCCCTTGCATTGGCAGGGAGAGTCCTATCCACTGCTCCACCAGGAAAGCCCAAACTTTTAAAAATCAAATATAATAAAACTTCTGTGCGTTAGGGTAAGAAAGTGAAATCAAAGTGGAAACCATTAACTGAGGCAAATGAATGTGTTTATTTAAATATTTATACAAAAATATCAGTAAGAACAGTGGATACACTTCCCCAAATATGGTTGCTTCCCTTTTGACATTACACACTAGAAAATATTTTAAGTTCATTTATTCTCAAAATGACGGCAGTGCTATATCTGTAGAAGATATATAACTTCTACTATGTCAGCAGTGAATCTTAGAATCACTGGGTCATCCAATGTATAGCAAGATAAACCAATGTCATTTTACAAAGTCAAATAGAGCTCTAAACTTGAGTCATTTACATCTTGACCTTGTACAATGTTTTTAACCCTTCCTAAAAACTCTTAAAATATATAATTATGTATTTTCTACTTTAAACAAAATGAGAAATGTTTTGAGTATCAAACAGTATATTATCTACCTTGTAGACGGCATCTTCATCTAACACTGCCACTGTGTTAGCGACTTTTAAGTGACATAAAATGGAAGCAAAACTGCTCCTAAATGTTTGGGTTTTTTTAAATCTAAAGTCATGACAAATTTGGCACTAGGTTTTAATCTGGAAATAACATTCATATTATCTAGAAATAATAGTAAAATCTTGTTCTAGGTTAATGATTCCCCCTTAGGTAGCAGGTCTTTGGAACAGTTTTTAGTAACACTTAGTCTACCATTATAGTCCCTTCCCCTGCCTGAGTTTGGGATCATCTGAATTCCGAGTTAAGGAATTAATCTGTGTATCACCCGAGCCTAAAAACTTACTAATAGGACCCATATAGGAAATCCTAATTGAACTCTGACAGTAAGTAACTAAGAGTCCTAATTATAGTCGTTAAAAACAGCCATATTTCCACATTATTCTATTTACAATACTTTATATAATAAATAACTTGCAGCAGTATGGTTAGACTCCCCTAATTAAGTTTGTCTTCCACAAGCTTCTAGAGGCTTCTTGTTACTTACACTCAAGGACATATCAATTGTATGTTTATGCTCGGAGAAGATGGGATCTGAGCATACTGAGAAATCTTCCTCTATGGCACAAACACGAAGGTCCAGTCAGCATGGGAAGCGCTCTCGCTTCTCCACGTCAGTACAAAGAGCTGTCGGTGTTGAGAAGGCTGAAGGGAGAGGAGAGCTTTTTCTTGACCGGAGGCATTGCGACACCAACCGACGGGAGGCACAGGGTGCTCGCCGACTTCTGTCTGTTCTTGTTGGTGCCCCAGCTCAGAAACGAGAGCTTTTTTGAGACTTTCTTGGTTTTATCAGTTTTGTCATCAACATCGATGCCTAGGCAAATCATGGAGTAAGTCTTCTGCATGCCCACGGAGTATGTGGCGCATTTACTATGCTGTACACAGAAAAAGAAGAACGGTTAAATGGTTGTTTTATCTTCCAAATAATTCTTTTTATTCTCAAAACCTGTCTTGATATGCTGTGATTATAGTGAAATGAATATTTTAGGCAGACATATTTTTCTGTTATAGGAAGTAATTTATATACATGATTTAAATTATGAAAAGAATGGTTAGATCTCATTTAACCATTTTTAAAGTGTCGGTTAAAAATGGTTAGAAATCAAGATGTCAGAGAAATGACTGCCAAGTTTTGAGACTCACATTCTGCACTCATTGCATCCTCTTTAAGTGATATAATTCTGAGACTCAGTGACTAATGCTGATACAGGATTAGGTTCTTAAGAACAAGGACAATTCTTAAGGAATATACTCCACCAGTCATTTAGGCTAGGGACCACTACTCACTTTTAAAGGTCATTACATCTGAAAAAGTAATGCACACTCATGGTCAATAGTATTGAAATGCATCAGGTGAACAGCAGGCGTCCCTCCCACCTTGCAGCCCTGTCCACTGAGGCAACCACTATCTGTTACATTTGTAGAAATAACATTCATATACAGATATTGATATGTGTCAAGTATACAGCACCATTTGTCTTTCCTTAAGAATACACTGTGTACACGGGTTTGCACCCTGCTTTCTTCACTTAATGTATCCTGGATTTCAGCCCACACCAGTAGATATGGCGGCTCAGATGGTAAAGAATCCGCCTGCAATACAGGAGACTTGGGTTCAATCCCTGAGTCGAGAAGATTCCCTGGAGAAGGGAAAGGCAACCCAAGCCAGTATTCTTGCCGGGAGAATCCCACGGATAGAGAAGCCTGATGGGCTACGGTCCATGGGATTGCAAAGAATCAAACACAGCTGAGTGACTAAGCGCGTTCTCTTTAAAGACAACAGAATCCATGGTAACAAGGTTATGATTACATTTTTCCAGTTTCTTAAAGTGATGAAATAAACATAAAATTTACCATTTTAACCACTCCAGAACTTATCCAGCTTCCCCAAGTGAACTCCGCGCCCACTCAACGCTACTGTTAACATTTTTAGGATTGTGCAGGACTCAAATGGGAAATGTGAAGGAGTTTGTTTTCTAAAGACTTCCATGTGAGTTATCACATGCTTCTAAGGTTTGCCTAATACTGAGATTACTTTGCTTACAGAATGTTTACTGACCATCTACCTTGTTCCAGGCACTGAAATCGGGCTGTATGTATAAGCAGACATACAATTTATATCTGAAGCCATTGGGCACATTGTTAATATAAATCCAGGAAAGGAGTTTTAGTGATGCAGCAAGAAAGGAGGGGACTTGACGATAAAATGTCCCTCCTGAGTTCGGCACCTCTGGATGAAGACACCTCTCCCTTTTCTGTTAATATAAAACTGCCCATTAGACTTGCCTGGTGCTCCAGTTGTTGCGACTTGGCACTTTCACTGTGGTGGCCTGGGTTCTTGGGGAACTAAGATCCCAAAAGCCACACAGCATGGCCAAAAAGAAAAGAAACAGGAAAGAAGCTCACTCTACCCGTCAGCAGCTTCTCATTCCCCGGTGCCCCAGCCTCTGGCAAGCACTGACCTACATTCTGTTTCTGTGAATCTGCCTACTCTGAACATTGCTTAATGGAGTCACACCTTCACTCACTCTCTGACCCTCTCTAGTCTGAGTTCTGTTGCCATTTCCCCATGAAAGACTGTCCTCTGGGGGACTTCCCTGGCGGTCCAGTGGTTAGGACTCTGTGCTTCCACTGCAGGGGTTATGGGTTTGATCCCAGCTGGGAACTAAGATCCCACGTGCCATGCGGTGCGGCCCAAACCAAGTGTCCTTTTGCCCTCCTGCCAGGTACAATAAACTCAGCTCTGCTTACCTCGTTCTCCACCTCTTAGCTGTGTTCAACATAAACCACCACTCTCTCCGGCAGGATTTTCTTCTCTTGGTTTCAGAAGCCCCTTTTTATCCCACCTTCGCATCCACTTTGCACTCCCTTTCGCTCCTACTTGGGGATCTTAATCCCCCAACCAGGGATTGAAGCTGCATCCCCTGCACTGAAGCCCAGTCCTAACCACGGGACCACCAGGGAAGTCCCCCATATGTACCCCTTTACATGGCTGGATCTTCCTGACCCCCAGAGGCTTGTGTCTCTTCCAGGTTTAGTCCTCAGCCCTCAACCCCTCAAGGGTAATTTCATTTAGTGTCTTACAGCTTGAAACATCATCTCTATGCTGATGATCCTCAAATATCTATTTCTAGCTCTGACATTTTCCATGAACTAAAGATGTGACTACTCAGCTGCCTACGTCACCTTGACGTGTCTCTTGGGTGTCTCATGGCACGTGAAACAGCACAGAAACACTTGTGTTTTCTCTCCTATGCCCCCCTCACCCCCAGCCCCAATTTCCCATCATAATGAAAAATGATGCAGTTGTTCAAGCCAAAAATCAAGGAGCCCTCCCCTTCACCATCTTTTCTACACAACTCATCTACAAATCTGTCAGCTCTCCCTCCCGGTTAAGTCACAGGCACATCCACCTCTCTCCACCTCCACTGTCACCTCCTAGTGTAAAGCTGCTAACATCACTGGCCTGGGTGACTGCCACGGCCAGCTCACTCTGCAGCCATGTGGCCAGCCTCCAGGCAGCAAGACAGCCTTCTACAATAAACATCAGAGCACATCATTCCCCATCTCATAAGGTCTGAAACTTCCTTCACTGCCAAGGAAGCACTGCCTGTCTCCCACCTCATTTCTCACCACGCTGGCCCTTTGTCACGATGCTCCAGCTGAAAGGCCTTTTAGTTCCTCTAGCAAGTAAAGCTCAGTCCTGCCAGTGGGTCTGGTATCTGCACCTGTTGGTGCCCCTGTCTATATGCTCTTTTTTCTTGGGGTGGGAGGTGGGCTCTTAATTCCCCAACCAGGGATTGAACCCAGGCCTACTACATTGGAAGTGCAGTCTTAACCACTGGACCACTAGGGAAGTCCGCATATGCTTTGCTTATACCTCTTCACATGGCTGGTTCCTCCTGATACTCAAGCCTCAGTGCAGCCCTGCCCAGGGGCCCCTCCCAGCCCCAATCATCCTAGCTCATTACACATGTTATTTCCTTCACAGCACTTACCAAAATCACAACTACTTCTTTACTTATTTAGTGCCAGCTTTGTGGGGTAGGATCTTATCTTATTTCAGCTGGAGCTCCAACACCTGAGAAGGGCCTGGCACACAACTGATGCCCCATCAATAGTTGCTGAATGAATACATGCATACTGTTCTAAACAGAAGTATCCAATGTACAAAATTAAATGCAGCAAGTACAGAAGAACCTGAATGCAACAGTTCCTTCTCCTTGGGGACACAAAAGAATAGAACTGTGCATGTGAACTTGCACGGGCTCAGACACGTCCCAAGATCTCACAGGAAAGTGCTAACACTCCTCAGAAGAGCATTTTCCACACACCTTCTGTACCATTTGAATATGTGTATTTTTAAACCATGAGTATGTATCACTTTTGCAATGGAAAAGAATTTAATCAGAAAGATAGATCAATTGGTTCTTTTATCTCTAAGATTTTTCTTAAAAAAAGCTTTCCAGTGATTTCTCTGACTCAAGTTGAACACATTCTCAGTGATGACAAACTTAGGAGCTCAGTCATTTGTGGCATGTTACAAATACAGGCAGGAGGCAGGGGTCCTGGTAAAAACCTCAGGCTGGACTCACCCTGACTTCACTCCACGTCACTATTTACTGCCAGGGGGCATCAGCACTCACCATGGACGATGTGGCATCCAGGAGGCTCACGACCTTCATCTCAATGTCATTCTGGCCAAAGTTCTTCAGCATTTTCATAACCTCACTCAGCGTCAGCCACTTACAATCCACGTCTTGAATGGAAACAATATAATCCCCTTCCTTGGTTCCTGCCTCCTAAAAATATATATGATTTCAATACAGGTCAACGTTCTGTTCACTGAAATCCCTGAAGTAGTTCCCAAGTTCATTAACAAAATAGTTATCTGCATAAGTTAACTTCAAGAAGGCAAACACTGTGGTGGGTGTGGAGGGTGTAGGAGGCGGGGCCCAAGACACATGGATACATGAATACAAACAGCTGATACAACATTGTAAAGCAATTATACTCCAATTTAAAAGAAAAAAAGGCAAAAATTAATCTGTTTCTCTTTGGGCAAGAAAGGTATGAAAGGCCTTTCACATAAAACCAGGCCTTTTACTTAGAAGAGCCCTAAATCAAATCACCCAAGTATATTTGTTTGGACAGCACTCTTTACCCTGGTAGCTCAGATGGTAAAGAATCTGCCTGCAAAGCAGAAGACCCAGGTTCTATCCCTGGGTTGGGAAGATCTCCTGGTGAGGGGAATGGCTACCCACTCCAGTATTCTTGGCTGGAGAATCCCATGACAGGGGAGCCTGGTGGGCTACAGTCCATAAGGTCACAAAGAGTCAGACACAACTGAGCACCTAACACTTAACTCTGTACTTTACCAGACAGACTGTCTGAAAAGGTGCCAGTGAGTTTTGCTTCCAATCTAGAAGGATCCATGCTTACCGCAGCAGAGCAGTACGGATCCAGGAAGTGGACTTGAACTGGGGAGTTTCCTCTCAGGGTGAACCCCAAGTCCCCTTCTTCTGCAGTGAAGTGAATACTTCGAGGAGCCGTCCATCTCTTATTAGCCGAAAACACAGATAAAGGACCCTTGGGAACAGAGCATCATTAGGTTAGGATCTGAAGGCTGAGTCAGGCATTTGAAAGCTAAAGGAAATGATGCCTTGTCGTCCTTACAGATTTCATTCAGCCCTGGTCAAGAGACTCATGATACCATCTGCAATTATCTGCGCTACAAAGTCATACAAGAACGTTCATTGCCATTTTCTCTAAAAGATCAATATGTTTAAAACAAAATTTATAGCATCTCTACATACTTGCAACTTATAAAAAAGCCTTCCCCTCAAGTCATTATGAAATAAATGTCCAACATACCAGCTTTTGGAAGAAGTCTGTTACTGTCACTTTGGAGAATGGTGGGAGTATAATTTCAACTTCTCGCTCAGTTTTAGCTGGAAAAGAAGGTTAAAAGTAAAAACATAAGTGATTCTGTAATTGAAAGTTACTTTTGAAAACTCAAAAAAAAAAAAAAAAAACTCAGGCCTAAGTCCATTCGGATATCTACTATGAGCTATACCCCACTCTGGGGCTGGGACAGATAGTGATATAAGACAAACTCCTTGCCTTCAAGGGAGCTTATTTGCATTCTAGTGCACAGTCCCNAAAGTTACTTTTGAAAACTCAAAAAAAAAAAAAGAAAACTCAGGCCTAAGTCCATTCGGATATCTACTATGAGCTATACCCCACTCTGGGGCTGGGACAGATAGTGATATAAGACAAACTCCTTGCCTTCAAGGGAGCTTATTTGCATTCTAGTGCACAGTCCCCAGCCTTTTTGGCTCTAGGGACCCATTTTGTGGAAGACAATTTTTCCATGGATCAGGGGGCAGAGATGGTTTCAGGATGATTCAAGTGTGCTACATTTATTGGGCACTTTATTTCTATTTTATGGCAATCTCAGGATACTCTGCCTTGACTTTAGGGTTAGGATTCATGCTCCTACAAGAATTTAATGTTATGGCTGATCTGACAGGAGATGGAGC
Organism: Oreotragus oreotragus; assembly: GCA_006410675.1. NCBI lineage: Eukaryota > Metazoa > Chordata > Mammalia > Artiodactyla > Bovidae > Oreotragus > Oreotragus oreotragus. Next base: position 162,962 of record SJYX01008646.1, on the reverse strand, counting down.
TCAGGCGGTAATGCAAGTGATGGGGAGCGGCTATAAATACAGGTAAGACTTTGCTGGCTCGCCCCCTGCTCACCTCTTGCTGGGGGGCCTGTTTCTTAACAGGCCATAGCCTGGTCTGAGGCCCAGGTGCAAGGGACCCCTGTTCTGGCGGACATCCTCTGATACTCATAAAATCCTACTGAGAAGTAATTTACATTTCAGGTGTGGCTGCTGGGGAAATACCATGCTTTCAACACTAAGTTTTGGGCAAGACGTGCTTCCTCTTTTCATTATTAACATGCAATGTGAGGATTTCACAGTGAGAAGTGGGTTTGCCAAATCACGTGCATCAGTAGCTAAATAGCTCCACCATCATATTCATGGCACTGCAGCCATGAAATTAAAAGACGCTTGCTCCTTGGAAGAAAAGCTATGACACCTAGAGAGCATATTAAAAAGCAGAGACATTACTTTGCCTACAAAGGTCTGTACAGTCAAAGCTATGGTTTTTTCAGTAGTCATGTACACATGTGAGAGTTGGACCATAAGATTTAGATGTCTAAGCGCCATAGACTTGGACCAAGGCTGAGCACTGAAGAATTGATGCTTTTGAACTGTGATGCTAGAGAAGACTCTTAAGAGTCCCTTGGACTGCAAGGGGATCAAACCAGTCAATCCTAAAGGAAATCAATCCTGAATATTCATTGGAAGAACTGATGCTGAAGTTGAAGCTTCAACACTTTGGCCATCTGATGCGAAGAAATGACTCATTGGAAAAGACCCTGATGCTGGGAAAGATTGAGGGCAAGAGGAGAAAGGAGTGACAGAGGATGAGATGGTTGGATGACATCACCGACTCAACGGACATGAGTCTGAGCAAAACTCATGGAGATAGTGAAGAACAGGGAAGCCTGGCATGCTGAGTCCACGGGGTCACAAAGAGCCGGATACAACTTAGCAACTGAACAACAACAAGCCAATCCTTCCCACGAGGCTAGTCAGTGTTTATCAAAGGATCCCAGTGCAGGCTAAGAATACATGAAAAACAATATATAAAAAAAAAAGAAAATCTGGGGAAGAAGACTGGCAATGCCAAGAAGGCTGAACCTCTGTGTTCACAGGATGACCCTGTGGTTTCTTTCTAACTGTTCCACCCAGCATTGGGCTCAGGCAGGTTGCTCAAGACTGGTGCTCCCACCCCCAGAAAACCTCACCAGGAGTTGTGCATCTCCCTCCTTCTGTGGAGGTTGTCTCTACTTTGTGGCCACAGACCGCACTGCATGGACAAGGTTGCCAAGGAAGTAGCCTGTGTCCATAAAAGAGAATTCTTGAGTGCATTCTTGTTTCCACCAACCATCTTGGTCATCTGGAGCAAAGACTTTGATCTCTCTAAGCCTGCATTGCCTCATCTTTAAGATAAGGGTGAGAATGAGTAGAATGAAATTCTATGTACATCTGAGGCTTAATGTTGCTCCTCAGTTCAGTTCAGTTCACCAGGCCGCCCTGTCCATCACCAACTCCTTGGCAGATCTCAAATCCTCAACAGACATTAGCCAGCTTTACTACTGACAAACTCAGGATTCTAGCTTGAGGAAGGTTCTATCTCTAGAAACTTGTCCCTGAAAATGGGGTGGAACTTCAGAGACTGGGGACAGAGGTGTAGGGAGTAGGGTGGGAGGGGGCTTGGGCAAAGTGGGGTTCCCTCAGTTGGGCTACTTTACTCCCTCTCTTCTAACTCCTGGAAAGAGTCTAGTCATTTTTAACTGTCAGGTCACCTCTCCCGGCAACTGTCCACCTCCCAACTCCTGCCCTTCAGGGCAGAACTGACCATTACCTCCCCAAGGGCTGCAGCAACTAACCAGTTTATTTCCATATTTCTAAACTCAAGACAGTGCTCAACACCTTAGAGATGCTTAGAAAGTGCTGGTGGTACAAGATCTCATTTATATGTGGAATCGGAAACAAACTCATCAGCATCTATTTATGATTAAAAAAAAAAAAAAAACCTCAACAAAGTGGGTATAGAGGGAACAAGCCTCAACATAATAAAGGCCACATATGACAAGCCTTGAAAAGTTCTCCTCTAAGATGAGGAACAAGGCAGGGATGCCCACTCTTACAACTTTTATTTTACATGGTACTGGAAGTCCTAGCCATAGCAATTAGACAAGGAAAAAAAAAAAAATTAGGCATCCAAATCAGAAAGGAGTAAAACTGTCACCACGAGCAGATGACATAATACTACAAACAGAGAACCCTAATTGTTGTTCAGTAGCTAAGTCATTGGAGAAGGCAATGGCACCCCACTCCAGTACTCTTGCCTGGAAAATCCCATAGATGGAGGAGCCTGGTAGGCTGCAGTCCATGGGGTAGCCAAGAATCGGACACAACTGAGCGACTTCACCTTCACTTTTCACTTTCATGCATTGGAGAAGGAAATGGCAGCCCACTCCAGTGTTCTTGCTTGGAGAATCCCAGGGACGGGGGAGCCTGGTGGGCTGCCATCTATGGGGTCGCACAGAGTTGGAAACGACTGAAGTGACTCAGCAGCAGCTAAGTCATATCTGACTCTGCGCAAACCCATGGACTTTATTTGAACTAATGAATGAATTCAGTAAAGTTGCAGGATACAAAATCAATAAACAGAAATCCATTATATAAACAAATCCAGTATATCTATATACAACAAACTATCAGAAAGAGAAATTAAGAAAACAATCTAATTTACAATTATATCAAAAATAATAAAATACATAGAGATAAATTTACCCAAGGAAGTGAAAGATCTCTATACTGCAAACTATAAGACACTGATAAAAGAAACTGAAGAAAACACAAATAAATGGAAAGATATTCTATGTCTGTAGACTAGAGAAGTTATATTGTTAAAATGTCCAGTTGTTTTATATATATATTTGGATATTGTTATAATATCCAAAGCAATCTACTGATTCAATGCAATCACTATCAAAAATCCAATGGCATATTTAACAGAACTAGAACAAATAATTCTAAAATTTGTATAGAACCACAAAAGATCCCAAATAACCAAAACAATCTTGAGATAAAAGAACAAAGCTAGAGCTCCAGCATGAAATCATGCTCCCTGATTTCAATTATAGTATGAAGTTACAGTAATCAAAACAGTATAGCCTGGGCACAAAAACAGACACACAGATCAGTGAAACAACACCTTCCAAGATCAAGCCTGGGAGGAGGAATCAGAATGCAGGTGGCTTTCAAATCATGCAGTCGGAGGTAACAGACAGATAGCAAAGTGCAGATTTCCATTACAGTGGTGGTATGTGGGTGGGTATGGAGCATAGGGAAAATGTCAAGGTAGAAGGCAGTTCCTGGGGTCTCCTGACTATCAGTACTGGCTACAACCCCAGAGGAGGTCATGAGACTTCAAGGAAAGGAATCTAAAGGAAGGAAACCAGGGAGAGGAGACCCTCAAGAATGCCAAGAGGGGAGACTGGGGTTGCACAAAGCAGTCAGAGAAGAGTGGGAAGGAAAGTTGGAGCACAACAAAGGTGGCAGGACTCTGACATCACAGATGGCGATATGAGGGGCAGGAGGGGGTCAGCTGCCACTAAAGGGTCAACAGAGACCATAAAGGAGGCCCCAGATCTAAGAGTGAGAAGGTAAGGACTCCAGGGCAAGGGGAGCACTTGAGCAGCCCTGCCTCTCATGCAGCGCACTCTGCACTGGCACCCACACCACTTACAGACGATGTCGGGAGCATCGGTCAAGTTCAGGAGGTCATCGTCCTCCCGGAGCTGAGAGTACTTAAGCTGGGACCGCTGGCGCGCCGCGGACAGCACCTCCTGCAGCACCTCGATGTTGCGGAGCTTCTTGCACAGGCTGGCCTCCCTCATGGACTCCTCGTGGTGGGTAACAGCTCGGCACAGATGGGATTTCCCTGCCCACAGAAAATCAACACCACTTGTCACGTGTAACAAACGCAACATGAGTACTTCACGGAGAGCCTGAGTGCCCAAGGATCTGCCCAGAAGGGTGGACACTCTCTTTCCTGAAGGATCTGCCTGGAAGGCTTCAGTCCCTCTGAAATGTGTGTGCAGTATGCTAACTTGTGTCTCTAGAACTATCATTCAGCAAACATTTACCAAATGTTCTAGGCATTAGAGACAAAGCAAAGGCTAGCCTCTGTATTCATTGAGTTAAAATAATAAGCAAAGAAATGTATAATGGGTCACGCGGCATTAAGGTTCGGGAGAAAAATAAAGCAGAAACAAAAATAATAGGCCGATGTAGTCATTGAGAAGATGGGGATTGAGGAGTCGCCCTTCTGTGATGTGTGATCAGAAAAGGCCTTTTAGGAGGTTAACTTAAGTAGAGCCCTGAAGCATTCCTAGAAGAAGAGCAGCAAGTGCAAAGGCCCAGGGACAGGAGCATGCCTGAATGTTTAAGGACAACAAGGGGCTTGGAAGTTTCGCTGGGGAGAGTGAAGGCTGCAGAGAAGCATGGAGGCTGAGGCCAGAGAGCACAGGCGAAGACTCCTATCCTTCTCTGGGTGAGATGAGAGCACGAGGGCTCCTGGTAAAAAGCTGGGCAAGCTGTGTGACCTCTCTAGACCTCTCTCTCCTCAAATGAATACTGGGGATCATACCACATCTATCTCATAGGGTTGTGTGAGATTTAAGTGAGTCAATGTCTATTAAGCAGGCACCACGTAAGCATGGCTTGGACCAGGGTAGTAGGTAAGAAGTGATCAGATTTGGGATATTTTTCTAGGTAGAGTCAACAAGATTTGCTAATCAAAGATGGATGAGAAAGAAAGATGAAGGTAAAGAGTGAGTCCTAGGTTTCTGGCCTGCAAACCTAGAAAGATGGAGTCACCATCACTGAGATGGGAAAAGTGCATGTGTGAGATGGTGGGGCAAGTTTGAGGGGTGGAAGAACTCAGATTTGGACACAGAAAACTTGCTCTGAGATCTGTTAGAGACCAAACTGGGACAATTCATGATCAGTTCTTAAGTGTGGCCTATGAAACGCGTGCTTCCAGAATAGGATGACCAAGGACCATCCCCTGGACCACTAGGGAGCTGGAAGACTGCCAAAGTTCTGGCTCCACTATGGGAGAGCTGAGCGCACACAGAACCCATGAGAAGACAGCTCTGGAAGCCCGCTGAGGCTAGAGGACTATGCCTCCTGGTTTCTGAATCCAGAGTGGCCACAATGACTCTGAGGACCTACTCCCCAGGCCCTGCCCTGGCAACCTGTCTGGGGTTGTCAGTGAGTGGGAGCAGCTGGATGGGTCAGATGGGACACAAGGGAGGAAGGGAGCAGGACAGCCAACACGCACCCAGTAGTTGGCGCTGATGAACATTCTTCAGGGTGCCCAAGGGTGTCAGTCCCTCTGGCATGTGGCTGTAGAGCTGGGACAGGCACTTCTCCTGGTGGTCCTCATCTTCACCAGGCTTCACTGCAACAGGAACCGCAAGATAGATCCTTTCTCATGGCCGTGGTGCAGCCCTTATACATGGCTCCACAGACCCACTGAGAAATCCCGCTTTCAACTACATCTCCAGCTTAACAAGGCAATTGGGATAATAGGTCTCCTTTCCACCCCTGGCCACACCCAGGCAATCCAGCCCAAGGTCTTTGTGCAGGGGGGCCAGTCTCACTCTAGGGGCGGCTCCAAGCCCCTGATCGCTACCTCCTCCCAGTCATTCATCTCAGGAACCTCCAAGCACAGCCCCGCCTTAAATTTCTGAGGACCTCCCTGTCTGCACCCTCCCTGGTACATGTCCATTCCTAACCTCACCAAACCACCCACCGCTACCTCAACAGCATCTGTTCCAGGACCCAGTCAGATTCTTTTCTCACTCTAGCTGTCCTCTCCTTCCTCGTTCCACTGGGAAAGTCCCCCTCACAGTCCCAAGTCTAACTCAGATGGCAATGCCTGCCTCGGAGGAACCTCCATGACTATACCAAGGACTCCAACCTCTGCCCCATTTGTGTTCCTACCTCAATGACTGAAGCATTGAGCATTCCTATTGGTTAACCCGACTAGTCCCGCTCAAAAGACTATAATCATCCCAGCAGGAGCAGCTAACACAGAGAGCCTTCCATATATGAAGCATTATATAGCTTTGCACAGAGGCACTTAGTTTTCACAACAGCTTGTGAGATAGGATCTCTTCATATTCCCATTTTATAGATGAGAAAACTGAGGCACAGAGCAGCTAAGTAACTTGCCCAAGATCACCTAGCTAATAAATGACAGAGCTATGAACCCAGGCAGTCTGGCCCAGAGGATGGCCTTTCCATTACTTGGAGGGCAGCCTTGATGAGCACAAATTGCAGCAAAAGTCCCTTTCCCACCTGCAACCTCAGATCAGGGCCAAGACTAGGGGAGGAGAGTGAGGCATTCACCCTAAGTTGAAATTTTAAGCAGGTGCTCTAAACCCAGCCACCAAGACATATACGATAGTTTAATACAGTTTTCTAAGTATCAAAATTAATGCAAAAATATTCATGATGAACATCAAATTTCCTTTGTTTCATGCTCCAGAGTGGCTCAGCATACCACTGTTATTATCTGCATCTTCATTTTCTTCTATTGTTTTTGACCACGCCACACAGCATGTGGGGTCTTAATTCCCTGACCAGGGATCAAACCCGTGCTTCATGAAGTGGAAGCATGGGGTCTTAGCCACTGGACTGCCAAGGAAGTCCCAACCGGTATCTTCATTTAAAGTTTTATGGTGTCTTCTTTCAAATTTTAATCACCGTGAATTTTTGCCTCAGTTTGATTCATCTACAGTTACATGTTAAAACATTATCTCAATTACTGAGTTCACAGGCATCCCCTTAGATTTTGTGTTTGAGGTGAGCATCTCCCTGATCTAGTCCTGGTCCTAGATTCCAGGTGAAATATACTCTGTAGGAAGCTGTCAGCTCCACCCCAGGCAGAAGAAACGTTACCCCCTCCCCCTCCCACAGGAGTACCACATCACCCCTAATCCCACCCTGTGTGACAGCTGCCTGGGCCCACGTGTAACCCCCACGCTCTGCCCCCAGGCTGCTGCGCATCTCTCAGGCAAGCAGAAAGCTCCTGCTCAGCTCAATGTCACCCAGAGGCAGCAAGCCTGCAGCCCTGACCAAAGCCCGGAGCCCCAGGCTGCCCAGCCTTACGCTGGTGGTCGACGAGCAGGGTGGCTGTAAAGTAGTGGGCCAGGGCTTCATAGTGGTGGGCCTTCACGCAGGCCAAGCTGGCCCAGGAGTACGGGACGTTCTCCTTCACCGGCTCCTGATTCATGGCCGCGTGCAGCTGCCGATAGACCTCTCCCACCTAGAACGGAAGGAACGCTGGGAGTGGGGAGCCTGGCACAGGGGCCCTCACGTATCCGGGCTGCAGAACAAGAGCCCTTTCTTCTCTGTGGCGGCCCCTGCCAGAGGCCGCTCCACAGTCTGGGAGCTATTCCAAGGGCTCCCAGTGTTGTCAGTGTCAGAATTAACAGGGAGACTGGGCCACCATCATTATGCTGGTCTTTAGGCTCAGCTGCAGATGGAATCAGTGATCCGTATCTGAAACACTGACTTGCCAACAAAACGCAAGCCAGTGCTCTGGCCAGCCAGGGCGGGCACGCTGCCCAGGTCACGGGCAAGCTGCCGTGGGAAGCCCCTGCCGCCTCCAGTGGCCCCACACCAACGCACCCTGCTCGCCCCGGAAGTCAGGGGAAACAGCAAGGCTCACCTTGGCCGCTTCCTGAGCCACCTTCACCAGGAGGAAGAACTCGTTCTGGAGCCCAGGGAGGCAGACCTTCTCAAACGTGCTTTCCTGGGCTTGTGCCAGCATCATTTTGACCAGCACACTGAGCATGGCGGGGCTCATGTCGTAGCTTGGAGTGTGAGTAAACGTCTCCTTCAGGTAGTTTAAAACCCCTGCAATTGGAATTGTTTTGAGCATTAGTTAGGGATATCCTGTTTATTTCACCATGCTGCTCAAGAATATAAAAAATGATGAAGCAAAAATATGAAACTAGTGTCGCAAAGCATCATTAGAAAACTCTGATTCTCAATTACCATGAAAACCAGCAATTCCACTCCTGGGTATAACCCCACAGAATTGAAAGCAGTGACTTAAACTGATATTTATACAAGTATGCTCATGGCAGCATTATTCCTAGTACCAAAAGGTAGAAACAACTCAAATGTCCATCGACATTTGAGATACGAGGATAAATCAAGTGTGGTATCTACATACAATGGAGTATTTTCAGCCTTGGGACTTCCCTGGTGGCCCGGTGGCTAAGGCTTCATACTCCCAGTTCAATCCCTGGTCTGGGAACTAGATCCCACACGCTGTAACTAAGATCAAAGATCCCTTGTGCTGCAGCTAAGACCTGGAGCAGCCAAATTTTAAAAAGGCAAGGGCTTCCCTGGTGGCTCGGTGGTAAAGCATCTGCTGGCCAATGTAGGAGACGTGGGTTTGATCTCTGGTCTGGGAAGGTCCCACATGCTGCTAAGCAACTAAGCCCCTGCACCACAATTACTGAGACTGTGCCCTAGAGCCCAGGAACCACAACCACTGAGCTCACGTGCTGCAACTACTGAAGCCCACGTGCCCTAGATCCTATGCTCTGCAATAAGAGAAGCCACTGCAAGGAAAAGGCGTTGCTTGGCAACCAGAGTAGCCCCCCCCACCCCACCCCAGATGTGTATAAGAGACAGCCTTCAGGGACGGCAGCATGCCTGAATGTTTAAGGACAACAAGGGGCTTGGAAGTTTCGCTGGGGAGAGTGAAGGCTGCAGAGAAGCATGGAGGCTGAGGCCAGAGAGCACAGGCGAAGACTCCTATCCTTCTCTGGGTGAGATGAGAGCACGAGGGCTCCTGGTAAAAAGCTGGGCAAGCTGTGTGACCTCTCTAGACCTCTCTCTCCTCAAATGAATACTGGGGATCATACCACATCTATCTCATAGGGTTGTGTGAGATTTAAGTGAGTCAATGTCTATTAAGCAGGCACCACGTAAGCATGGCTTGGACCAGGGTAGTAGGTAAGAAGTGATCAGATTTGGGATATTTTTCTAGGTAGAGTCAACAAGATTTGCTAATCAAAGATGGATGAGAAAGAAAGATGAAGGTAAAGAGTGAGTCCTAGGTTTCTGGCCTGCAAACCTAGAAAGATGGAGTCACCATCACTGAGATGGGAAAAGTGCATGTGTGAGATGGTGGGGCAAGTTTGAGGGGTGGAAGAACTCAGATTTGGACACAGAAAACTTGCTCTGAGATCTGTTAGAGACCAAACTGGGACAATTCATGATCAGTTCTTAAGTGTGGCCTATGAAACGCGTGCTTCCAGAATAGGATGACCAAGGACCATCCCCTGGACCACTAGGGAGCTGGAAGACTGCCAAAGTTCTGGCTCCACTGTGGGAGAGCTGAGCGCACACAGAACCCATGAGAAGACAGCTCTGGAAGCCCGCTGAGGCTAGAGGACTATGCCTCCTGGTTTCTGAATCCAGAGTGGCCACAATGACTCTGAGGACCTACTCCCCAGGCCCTGCCCTGGCAACCTGTCTGGGGTTGTCAGTGAGTGGGAGCAGCTGGATGGGTCAGATGGGACACAAGGGAGGAAGGGAGCAGGACAGCCAACACGCACCCAGTAGTTGGCGCTGATGAACATTCTTCAGGGTGCCCAAGGGTGTCAGTCCCTCTGGCATGTGGCTGTAGAGCTGGGACAGGCACTTCTCCTGGTGGTCCTCATCTTCACCAGGCTTCACTGCAACAGGAACCGCAAGATAGATCCTTTCTCATGGCCGTGGTGCAGCCCTTATACATGGCTCCACAGACCCACTGAGAAATCCCGCTTTCAACTACATCTCCAGCTTAACAAGGCAATTGGGATAATAGGTCTCCTTTCCACCCCTGGCCACACCCAGGCAATCCAGCCCAAGGTCTTTGTGCAGGGGGGCCAGTCTCACTCTAGGGGCGGCTCCAAGCCCCTGATCGCTACCTCCTCCCAGTCATTCATCTCAGGAACCTCCAAGCACAGCCCCGCCTTAAATTTCTGAGGACCTCCCTGTCTGCACCCTCCCTGGTACATGTCCATTCCTAACCTCACCAAACCACCCACCGCTACCTCAACAGCATCTGTTCCAGGACCCAGTCAGATTCTTTTCTCACTCTAGCTGTCCTCTCCTTCCTCGTTCCACTGGGAAAGTCCCCCTCACAGTCCCAAGTCTAACTCAGATGGCAATGCCTGCCTCGGAGGAACCTCCATGACTATACCAAGGACTCCAACCTCTGCCCCATTTGTGTTCCTACCTCAATGACTGAAGCATTGAGCATTCCTATTGGTTAACCCGACTAGTCCCGCTCAAAAGACTATAATCATCCCAGCAGGAGCAGCTAACACAGAGAGCCTTCCATATATGAAGCATTATATAGCTTTGCACAGAGGCACTTAGTTTTCACAACAGCTTGTGAGATAGGATCTCTTCATATTCCCATTTTATAGATGAGAAAACTGAGGCACAGAGCAGCTAAGTAACTTGCCCAAGATCACCTAGCTAATAAATGACAGAGCTATGAACCCAGGCAGTCTGGCCCAGAGGATGGCCTTTCCATTACTTGGAGGGCAGCCTTGATGAGCACAAATTGCAGCAAAAGTCCCTTTCCCACCTGCAACCTCAGATCAGGGCCAAGACTAGGGGAGGAGAGTGAGGCATTCACCCTAAGTTGAAATTTTAAGCAGGTGCTCTAAACCCAGCCACCAAGACATATACGATAGTTTAATACAGTTTTCTAAGTATCAAAATTAATGCAAAAATATTCATGATGAACATCAAATTTCCTTTGTTTCATGCTCCAGAGTGGCTCAGCATACCACTGTTATTATCTGCATCTTCATTTTCTTCTATTGTTTTTGACCACGCCACACAGCATGTGGGGTCTTAATTCCCTGACCAGGGATCAAACCCGTGCTTCATGAAGTGGAAGCATGGGGTCTTAGCCACTGGACTGCCAAGGAAGTCCCAACCGGTATCTTCATTTAAAGTTTTATGGTGTCTTCTTTCAAATTTTAATCACCGTGAATTTTTGCCTCAGTTTGATTCATCTACAGTTACATGTTAAAACATTATCTCAATTACTGAGTTCACAGGCATCCCCTTAGATTTTGTGTTTGAGGTGAGCATCTCCCTGATCTAGTCCTGGTCCTAGATTCCAGGTGAAATATACTCTGTAGGAAGCTGTCAGCTCCACCCCAGGCAGAAGAAACGTTACCCCCTCCCCCTCCCACAGGAGTACCACATCACCCCTAATCCCACCCTNAGACGGCAGCCCACCAGGCTCCCCCGTCCCTGGGATTCTCCAGGCAAGAATACTGGAGTGGGTTGCCATTTCCTTCTCCAATGCATGAAAGAGAAAAGTGAAAGTGAAGTCGCTCAGTCTGTCTGACTGTTAGCGACCCCATGGACTGCAGCCCACCAGGCTACTCCATCCATTGGATTTTCCAGGCAAGAGTACTGGGGTGGGGTGCCATTGCCTTCCCCAACTCTGAGCTGAGGTATCTGGAATAGTCAAATTCATAGACACACATGGGCTGGAGGGAGGAGGGAATGGAGTTATTGTTTAATGGGACAGAGTTTCCGTTTGGGGTGATAAAAAAATGTTCTGGAGATAGACATTTGCGCAACAGTGTGGCTGTACTTGATACCAACAAACTACTCCTAAAAAGAGTTACAATTGTAATTTTGTTATGTATGTTTTACCAGTAAGAAGACTTTTGTTGTTTTATAGTTCTCTTTGAAAACATTTACATCTGCATCAAGCAAGGAAACCAGCCTGCTCCCTGTCCATTCCTGTCTCACCTGGACCGTTTTGAGAAATTCCATACGTGACTAGGAATTTGAGGGAAGTGAAGGAAGACAGAATGACTAAAGGGCTCGCAGGGGGTCATGCTCACTCTTAACCTCTGGGTCATTCAGAAATTCAAGGCTTTTCTCCAGGACCTCAGGAAAGATCAGCTCAGTCACTCTGGTGGAAATTTTCATGCTATAGCCCTCAGCTGACCTTCTTATGTGTTAGAAAAAGTGTCACAGCATTAACTGGCAAAGCAACCTAGAGCTGAAATAAAACCTCGGCAAAATCCCATCTGACTGGTTCCTCTGGTTTTGCTGCAAAGCACAAGCTGCCCTGCAGGAGGAAGGCCACGGCTGCAGGCTCTCTGGGGTCCACTCTCACTTTGTTCTCAAGCTTCGTTTTGTCTACATCTCTGGAATCTTAGAGACAGGCATCCCTGTTTCAGATTCTTCAGAAAGAAAGATGAGCCCAGAAAACGATTTACAGTGAAAAAATTCGACTCCCACATCAAATTTCAGCATGGTGTTTTCTCCCAAGGGATCTATCACTTTAACCAAACAATATCATGACTAGCCCAAACGGCAAAGCCAAGGTTCTTCACAGCCTTGCAGAGGAAAGTTGAGATAACCCCCCAAATTTTCTGCCAGGGGTAACACCCCAAAGTAGAGTGACAAGGACCAGCACAGAAAGAAACTTATTATGGAGCCAGCTCGGGCCATCACACGGTGCTCAGCATTGTGGCCACTTCCGCCTACAATCTCTATGCCAACTCCGCAGGACACAGCTAGAGGGGAGTCAGCCAGGACTCTTAAGTGCCCATGAGGCAGGCCTACCCACTACACCCATGGGCTGCCAACCACCCCCTGCTCCTCTACAGGTTGGTTCTAAGTGTCACTTAGCAGGGAGCCAAGAAGAGCAACTATGGGTGAGCAAGCTTCTCAGAATTCTCATAACAAAGGCACAGATTGTAACACTCACCGATGAGGCACGCTGCCAGATGAAAGAAAAAAGAAAAAGCCTAGATTCTCACCGCTTGAGAAAACTTATTCTCTTCTTCAAAACTGTATTCAAAGACACAGTTCATCCACTGCCATCCGTGGGGCCACTCATTCGGAAACGATTAATCATTAACCACTGTGTACATGAGCCACAGTCAGACGGAGATGACCCGGTTTGAGCCAGGAAACAATTTTCCTGATGGGAAGAGCCACCAGCTCCAGAAGCTGGCCGGGCCCTTTCAGGCTTCTGAGGCCAAGTGTGGGCCTGGGGAGGATCCACAGACCCCCTTCAGCTTGGGTACCAAGGCCACAGCTCTATCTCAGCGGCAGCGCCCCCTTGGAGACATACCTGCAGCTCTCTGAAAGGCATCCACTGTGCTCTCCAGCCCAGCTTCTGTCTGTCGATTGCACCGGGTGCCGATCTGTGTATAGAGGGCTCCGATGTTAAACAGGATGCTGGCCTTCTCCAGCAGCAAGTTCTGTTGGCTGACCGGAACCCCAGTGAGGGAGTCATACCTATTTAAAAGAAACATCTTCTGAGAATACGAATCCCTTGGCTAGTGAGTGCCATTTGGGAGTAAAAATGGACAAAACTTATTTCTTGAGTAAAACGCAAAGATGCACATGCGATGAGGCTTTTATCTCAAGCAAGACAATGGGCTGCTCATACTGTCAGGACACCCACAAGCACAAACAGAAACAGGGCTGCTTCTCAACCAGGACGCCCTTCCGTGGGTGAATGGACACACACACTGTGGTACAGCCGTACAGTGGAAAACTAGGCAACACTTAAAAAATATATATATATATAAGAAATGAACTATCAAGGCATAAAAAGACACAAGAAACCGTAAGTGCATGTGACTAAGTGAAAGAAGCCAATTCCGAACGGCTACATACTCTATGATTCCAACTAGATGACATTCTGGAAAAGATAAAACAATAGAGATAAAAAGAATCAGTGGTCGCCAGGGCTGGGGACTGCCAAGGGGTGGGCATGCCTAGGTGGAGAGCCGAAGATTGCAGGGTAATGAAACTATTCTGTATGATACTATAACGTGGATGCACGTCATTGTGGTTTAGCCGCTAAGTGATATCTGACTCTTTTGTGACCCCATGGTCTGTAGCCCGATAGGCTCTTCTGTCCATGGGATTTGCCAGGGGAGAATACTAGCGTGGGTTGTCATTTCCTTCTCCAGGGGATCTTCCCAACCTAGAGATCGAACCCACGTCTCCTACATTGGCAGGGGGATTCTTTACCACCGAGCGATCCGGGAAGCCCACGTGTGTCACTGATTGTTTGTCCAAACCCATGGAAGGTACACCACCAACAGAACTGTTAACAGTGGGTGCTGGGTGATGGACGGCCAATGTAAGTACATCAGCTGTAACAAATGTAACACTCTGGCGGTGGATGTTGACAGTGGAGGAGGTGGGTGTGCAGGAACAGCGGGTATATGAGAACTCTGCACCTTCCTTTCAATTTTATTATGAACCTGAAACTGCTCTAAAAATAAAATGTATTAAAAATAATAATAATAAGGCTGCTCCTACATGAAATGTAGCAATTACTAACCCCTCATAATTCTTCCTGAGGCCTTAAAGACTCAGGATATGTTTTAAAGTTCATACATTGATCAGGGTATAGCTATGGAGCTTCTCCCTAATTCAGCACTAAGAAGTCACATTTGGGGTGTTCACTCATGTGCAGGCAGCTAACACACCTTTAGGAAAAGTCATCTGCCCTTCCTTTCAAAAGAAAGCATCAAGAGCCATCTGCTGTGGTGAAATTTAACTCTGAATATGCTCCTCAGCTACTAGGATTCACTTTCATTTCACATACTCCTTGGGCTTCCGTGGCGGCTCAGATGGTAAAGAATTCACCTGTAATGTCCTGGGTCAGGAAGACCCCTGGAGAAAGGAGTAGCTACTCACTCCAGTATCCTTGCCTGGGAAATCTCATGGACAGAGGAGACTGGCGGACTATAGTCCACAGGGTCACAAAGAATCGGACAAGGCTGAAGTGCCTAAGCACATACTCTTAAGCAACTCAGAGAAGAGGTATAGCATCTCCAAGATATTTCGACAGCACTAATCATCAAAAGTACCAACTCTGGGGAAGAATCAAAGATTCTGCCTCAGTTTTTAATAGATCTGATCCACTTCTGTTCACTGCCCTGGTCATCGGGAGAAAACTTGATTCCCACCCCCATCCCATCTGAGACAAGAATCTTGCTTCTTGTCAGTTCTACCTCAGAGCCCTGCGGTTTCCCTCACGATAAAATGCACACACACACACACACACACACACACACACACGCCTCCTCTCCTCGGCACGCGTGCACACACACACACACACGCCTCCTCTCCTCGGCATGCACGCACGCACGCACACACACACACATGCCTCCTCTCCTTGGCATGCACACATGCACGCACGCATGCATGCACACACACACACACGCCTCCTCTCCTCGGCACGCATGCACGCATGTGTGCACACACACACACATGCCTCTCCTTGGCACGCACGCACGCACACACACACATGCACACACACACACGCCTCCTCTCCTTGGCACGCACGTGCACACACACACGCCTCCTCTCCTCGGCACACACGCATACACGCACGCACGCATGCACGCACGCACACACGCGCACGCGCACACGCCTCCTCTCCTCGGCACGCATGCGCACACACACACGCACACACACGCGCCTCCTCTCCTCGGCTCACTTGCTCTGAGAAGCAAGAAGCCACTGTCTGTCGGAGCCTTCTCCCTGTGGATCCCCTTCATAAACAAACACTGGTTTAGCCACACATCTGCAGGCTCCCCTTTGTTCATGGGACAACTGGAAGGAGGGGGCTGCAGTGCAGAGGACCCTTGTGTGGGGCTGAGGCTCCCCAGTGTGGCTGGAGACAGAAAGCCCCAGCTCAGGCACCTACCAGGTAAACAGGATCCCCATCTGTCGGGTGGGTGGAAAGAATCGGCTCTCGACAAACCCCAGCTGCATGAAGTAACTCATCAGCAGTTCTACTCCTGCCTCATTTCGGCTGGGTGTCCGACAGGCCTGAAAGGACAAGAACCACCGCAGGGGTGAGTGGGTGAACAGAGAGCAGATGGACGGGCCAGGAAGATGCTCACACACAGTTTCTCGGGAGCTTGGGCCCCGCTGCTGCCATCATGAACTCTAGGAGAGCTGGGAGGAACTCATGAGTCCTGGAACCCCACCCCACACATGCATGTCTGTCTCCTCTGTGGTCAGAAGATGAACGGATCTTTCCGACAGCCCCTCCCTAACGTCCCCGACCGCCGCTGATTCTACAAGACTTCAGGTGCGACAGTGGGATCATCAGAAGACTGGACAGCCTCTAATCACAGCCAGTCTCCTCTCCATCCCGCTGCACATGGAAACGTACTTGTCTGAGATCCATGAGGTCTGCTATTTCATCTTCGTAGAGGTAGCTATCTTCACTGTAATGTTCCAGAATAAAATCCTGCAAGAAAAATGAGATACTGTAAGGTGTGACTCAAAACCAGAAACATTTAAAACAGTAGCATCTAAGGTACGTGTGCATGCTAAGTCAATTCAGTCATGTCTGACTCTTTGCGACGCTATGGACTGTAGCCTGCCAGGTTCCTCTGTCCAAGGGATTCTCCAGGCAAGAATGCTGGAGTGGGTTGCCATGCCCTTCTCCAGGGGATCTTCCCAACCCAGGGATTGAAACCACGTCTCTTTAATCTACTGCACTGGCAGGAGACTTCTTTACCACTAGCGCCACCTGGGAAACCCGTAAAAATGCAGGTAGAATTCATAAAAATTTATGGGAATGTGTACACTACAGTGATTTTCTAAGTGGTGGGATTTATTTTCTTAGTTTTGTTTACATAGATTTAAATTCTTTTGCTTTTGTTTCAGTTTAAGGGGGAAAAAGTAAAAGTGAAAGTCGCTCAGTCATGCACGACTCTTTGCAACCAACCCCATGGAAGGGGGTAGCCTTTCCCTTCTCCAGGAAATCTTCCCAACCCAGGGATCAAACTCATGTCTCCCACATTGCAGGCAGATCCTTCACCAGCTGAGCCACAAGGGAAGCCCAAGAATACTGGAGTGGGTAGCCTGTCCCTTCTCCAGCAGATCTTCTGGAACCAGGAATGGGACCAGGGTCTCCTGCATTGCAGCCAGATTCTTTACCAACTAAGCTATCAGGGAAACCCAGTTAAAAGGGAAGTTGTTTTCTATTTAAAAACATCTTGGCAGGGGACTTCCCTGTGGTCCAGTGGCTAAGACTCCGAGCTGCCAAGGCAGAGGTCACGGCTCCAACCTTGCTCGGGGAACTAGATGCCACATGCTATAACTAAAGATCCCTCAAGCAGCAACTAAGAATTCGAATGCCACAACTATAGATCCTACATGTCCCGCAGCTGACGATCTGAAATGCCACAATGAAGATCAAAGACCCACCCCCCCCCCTTGCCACAACTAAGACCCGGTGCAGCCAAATAAAAAAATAGATTTTTTTTTTTAAATGAAAGTGCCTTGGCAGCATAGCGAAGTGACTTGTGTAAGTGACGGTGAGTTCAATCACACTGGCAAACATCACAGATGTTCAGGGGCTCAGACCTTCATCTTCAGTGGGGACTTCATACATAGCAAAGGCAACTCATGTCTGGCGACTGTTATGAGACCTCAGGGTCTGTGACGGGAACCTCTGTGAGGGCACTTTCACGAACAAAGCACCCCAGGGAGACCCCTAGCTGGGTCCAGTGTTTGATGCTGGCTCTGTGAATTCATTCATTTATAAGACACATTGGTAAGTGCTGGCAGTGTGCCAGGCACTGTACACAGTGCTGGGGCCACTTCAGAGAGCAAAACAAAGACTTTGCCCCCTGAACTTATAATCTCACAAGGGAGCACAGACAGTAAGTAACAGGCATAACACAGAGTTCCCTGGTGGTCTAGAGGCTGGGATTCACTGCCGTGGCCCAGGTTCAATGGTCAGGAAACAGATCCCATAAGCTGTGCTGCTGCTGCCTGGTCACTCAATTGTGTCCAGCTCTTTTCGACCCCATGGACTGTAGCCTGCCAGGCACCTCTGTCCAAGGGATTCTCCAGGCAAGAATACTGGAGTGGGTTGCCACTTCCTCCTCCAGGGGATCTTCCCCACCTAGGGACTGAAACCTCGCCCCTGACATCTCCTGCACTGGCAGGCGGGTTCTTTACCACTAATGCCACCTGGGAAGCCTCCAACCCGCACTGCCTGCTGTAAGCTGTTGGTGTGGCCAAAATTTTTTTTAATTTTTAAATAAAAAAGAAATAGGCACGACATAACATATAACTTCCTCCTCCAGGGGATCTTCCCCACCTAGGGACTGAAACCTCGCCCCTGACATCTCCTGCACTGGCAGGCGGGTTCTTTACCACTAATGCCACCTGGGAAGCCTCCAACCCGCACTGCCTGCTGTAAGCTGTTGGTGTGGCCAAAATTTTTTTTAATTTTTAAATAAAAAAGAAATAGGCACGACATAACATATATTAGAAGATGGTTAAGT
The DNA here is from genome assembly GCA_006410675.1 of Oreotragus oreotragus. Classification (NCBI taxonomy): domain Eukaryota; kingdom Metazoa; phylum Chordata; class Mammalia; order Artiodactyla; family Bovidae; genus Oreotragus; species Oreotragus oreotragus. The sequence goes on along the minus strand of SJYX01008646.1, from coordinate 144,597 downwards.
ATTACAGGAAAGAAATAAGAGGAGTATAATGTGTGTAGAGAACGTGCTCTTGCACAACATTCTCCATAAGCGCTGGCGCTCCCTGGCTGCAAAAAGTTGAAGGGAGCGATTGCTGATTACATTTTCCCAAGTGGCTGTGAGTATTCTCTTTACACACCTTCCACATTAAAGTCCCTTCTGCTTCAGTGAATATTTACACATGCACCCATACACCCTCCAGTTACAAAAATGGGATTGTACTGAACGAATATACAACTTGGCTTTGCTCTTGTTTTTCTTGAATTGGCACTGTATCAAATGTTTTCCTATGCCACAAAGTATTCTACGACACAAATTTCAATGGTTATATAATCCTCCAAAGGCACAAATGTACCATTCATTTATTCAACAAATAGAGCACCTACTATGTGCTAGCCAATATGTACCATGATATTCTTAACCCTTCTTTGTTAAACACATAAATCATGACAGTCCTCCTTCCACACATCTCTGATTAGTTCCTCAGAATAAATCCTGAGATGTTGTCCCATTTCCGAGGATATGTAGAAGGCTCCTTTTGTTTTTTCATGTGTGTCATTTTTAGCCAACTTTTCTGTTTGCTTTATGATTCTATGATTTTTCTTTATGACTTTAAGTGCTGGTGTTTGGAATCAGCTCCTCTACTAACACTGTGTATATTTGAAATGGTTTTCAAATACGATCAATTATGTTACTAGTGATGATAATTATGGTGAGGATGATCTGGGAGACAAAGTTCCTCTAGGGCTTTTAACCCATGAGTAGTGGATTAAAGCATTAAAGCCACCACTCAGGGGTCTTCCCTGGTAGTCCAGGGCTTAAGAATCTGCCTTCCAAAGAGAGGGGTGTGGGCTTGATCAGGGAACTAAGATCCCACATGCCTCAAGGCAACTAAGCCCACACGCCCCAACTACTGAATTCATCTGCTAAGTGAAAGATCCCACATGCCACAACAAAGACCCAAAGCAGCCCAAAATAAATAAATAAACAAGTATTAAAAAAAAAAAGACGAAGAAGAAGGCTTGTTCTACTCGGTGTTAAAACACATGAAAAATGGACAATGAAACCAAATATGGGGCAAAAACAGAAGCAGATTCGAGAATCAGGTATCTAACATAAGCCCACCATTCAAAGAAGAGGGAAAGCCTGGAGCATCCACCAGGTCCAGGCAGGAAGGAGGGTACACACAGCTGTTCCTGATGTGAACTGAAGGGAAGAGCTCCTACAGGGATGTGGGTAGGGTTATGGGAAACCACAGGGATGCCATGGGATCTCCAGAGCCATTAGAACCACAGGGCTGAAGGGCCAAAGGGGAGAAGGAGTTATAAGAACTTGGAGAGGCAGCTGCCTGAGGCGAGAATCCAAACCAGGACGTCCTCTGGTGGAGTGGGGTGAGGTAGCCAGCTGAGGGAACTGGGGAGCTCCCTCTCCTCCCATCCTCTCATCTCCCCGTCAGCCACACCCAGGAGGAAGTCACCGGCAGGAGCCAGTGCTAACTCCCACACAGAGCAGGAGGGAGGGGGGCTGAGGGGGCAGGAGGGGCACAGGATGAAAAGGTCGGCATCCAACATGACACACGGATTCTTTACACATAGCTCAGGGGAAGCTGGCCACCACCTTGGTGAAAATAAAAACGTACAGCCCCGGGGCTTCCCTGGTGGTCCAGTGGTTAAGATTCCGCCTTGCAATGCAGGGGACACCACTAGTTTGATCCCGGGTCCAGGAAGATCCTACCTGCTGCAAGGCAACTAAGCCTGTGCCACAACTACTGAGGCTGTGCTCTGCAGCCCTTGAGCCACAACTGCTGAGCCCACATGCAGCCACTACTGAAGCCCATGACCCTTAGAACCTGTGCTCCACAATGAGAGAGGCCACCCCAACGAGAAGCCCGCCTACCACAACTAGACACTAGCTCCTGCTCTCCGCAACTAGAGAAAGCCTGCGGGCAGCAACAAACACCCAGCACAGTCGAAAAGAAACTAAAAGAACCAAGTTAGCCCCCTGCCTCTCATTACTCACCCCCAAACAAACTCTAGATTGACTAAAGATTTAATGTTAAAAATTAAAGCAGTGGAAGAAACTACAGCTAAATAAATGTTTCCTCTTGGTGTAAAGAATGCCTTTCAAGGCAGGGTTGTAAAGGGAAGAACTGTGAAGCTTAACAACATAAAATCTGTTTGGAAAAAAAAGATGTATTTTTTTTTTTTAATTGATATTGCTTGTAAAACAAGTTAAAGGAGAGAACATACTAGGAGAAATACTTGCAACATACATTACCAAGGATTACTCTCCTTCATATACAAACGAACTCAAGAGCAACTCTGTGGTAAAGGAGACAAAGGATAGAAATAGGTATTTCCAAGAGGACACATATAAGGAGCAAATTAACAGAAGTGAGGATGTATTTAACTCTAGAATGTATACAAACTGTAATGATACCATTCTTGCCTGACCTCCCAAAATCAAAATGATCAATGACACCCACTGTAAGTGACAGGGACAGAGTAGAAGATCAGTTAATCCCACTAGGGGATTGTAAGTAGAAAAAATACGGGAGACCCCTGTAAGTTAACGATTACTCAAAAGAGAAGATGCTTAACAACAAAACCAGGCAACAGAAGCACAAGACATGTGGTATGAGGCCCATATCCTGCCCAGTGAGCTCAGTAAGGTAATGATTCCCAGGACATGCTCTCCGCACACATAAGAAAACAATACTTGGTGGACCTAGCCTGACCGTGTAGGAGGCAGAAAACTCCCCACTCTACCTGGAGGAGGAGCTGATGATGGAAGCATGACGTCTACTCAAGAAAGACAAAGTTCTTCTCCCTCTTCCCGCTTTTCCTTTGATTATAAAACTGTGGTCCGGTAAGTTCTCAGGGCGAAGCATTTCTCGCCTGCCTGCTTGTAAACCTCACTGCTGCTGCTGCTGCTAAGTCACTTCAGTCATGTCCGACTCTGTGTGACCCCATAGACGGCAGCCCACCAGGCTTCCCCATCCCTGGGACTCTCCAGGCAAGAATACTGGAGTGGGTTGCCATTTCCTTCTCCAATGCATGGAAGGGAAAAGTGAAAGTGAAGTCGCTCAGTCTGTCCGACTGTTAGCGACCCCATGGACTGCAGCCCACCAGGCTACTCCGTCCATTGGATTTTCCAGGCAAGAGTACTGGGGTGGGGTGCCATTGCCTTCCCCGGGGGTGCCATTGCCTTCCCCATAAACCTCACTAGCATCCTATTTTAATGAATCACTTCTTATCTACCTCTTTGCTTACTGAATTCTTTCCTGCGTTGAGACATAGAGAATTATAGTACCAGAGCTCTTGGGAGCCCCTGAAATGACACAAATGGTTTCAGATGGCAACTGTGGCAGGATGGCGGTAAGATGAGAAGGTCTGGGGTCAGGTCCTAGAAGGCTCATGGGATGCCACGAGCCAAGAGTATGGAGGAAGATACCCCACCAATGGCTGTCTGTTTTGTTTTAAACAGGCTGATCAACCCCAAAGGCTTTCGGGCTCTGATCAAGAACTGGGTACAGGTCAAGTGAATGATATTATGGATGTATTAAGGAAAAACAAAAAACTGGAGGAACGGTGGTCATCAACATAGGTTGCCTTAAAAATGTGGCAAGGGATCATAAAGATGTGGAAGGGATCAGCTGACAATGGAAATGGTATACAAAAAGAAAGACATTTTACTGCTTGGATTGCTTCTGACAAGATTTGGCAATCTACACTGTTTTTAAGTCTGAGACTTTTCTTCTATATTCTGTATCTATCCCTGTTAAAACTCAAGTCTGTAAACTTAATTTTTCCAACTGTTATTTGTAAGCTGATAAATCTGCATTGCAATGTCTGTTTTATGAATAAGTTTAAAAATGAAACTGAGATCTCTGAATACATGTAAGTCATGTCTTTTTGTCTTTAGATAATATTGCTGAGGTTAATTTGTGAATGAGCTCAATTTAGCTGGCTTTGAAAAGTAAAGTAAGCACTTACAAAATAAAACACTTCCAAATATAAGAGAAACTAAGCTAAATGGATTATAGGTTCACATGACTTAAGAAATATTTAATATTAAATTAATATTTGGTATTAAAGTTTGTAGTTTAAGTTAGTTAATTAATATAGATGTTTTTAGACTCATGAGTATTAAGTATAATACTTTATCTGGGTTTACTAAAAGTTAGTAAGTTGATACTATATTTGTTGTACAATTTGTCAACAAAAAAATTAACCCCTTATTGTCAGACTTTTGCCATCCTGATATCCTTGTAGCATGGCAACAATCTGCTCCTAAATTAAAAAAAATTTAAGATAGATATACAAAAGCTGCAAATTAAACAGTCAGGGATATGGGAAATCCAAGATGGCTGCTTGGCTCTTCCTGGCTCCCTAGCAAACTCTGTCTTTTACTTAATGGGTTAAAGCCTTCCTTGGCTACAAAGCTGATGCCATACAATGAAAAATAAAAAGGTTTAAAATAAGCTGTTTTATTTAGGGTATATTTTTACAATTTTTAGTATTCAAGGCATCTGCTTTATTGGACAAATTAAATATACCTATGTGATGAATTAACCAGACTTATTTTATAAACAAATTAATCTTAACTTGGCTATCTTTGGTAAAGATGAGGGTAATTTTAGAAAAAAATTATGTTTTAATAGACATTAAATTTTAGTTTTGCTACTTGAGGTCAGTATCTGCTATCTAAAACTCACTTTTCAAATAGTTCTTTGTTGTTATATTACTGTGAAGCTTAACCGAGTTCTTAAAAAGGTATTCTAAACTTGTTTCTAAAGCTGATCACTGTAATCCATCTTTGGATAAAGACTAAATGCTTATAATTTAATCGGGGATATATTAGAAAAAAAATCATTTAAAGGATTGTATCTTGCCTAGATCAAAGGCTTCTTATCAGGTATTCTTAAGTGCATTATGCTCAAGAAAACTGAAGGGAATCAACTTCCAAGATGTAGGGTAGTTTGCTCCTAATTACTCAAAGTGCCCAACAGAGGACTTCCTGAGCCCTGATGTCAGTCTTCCTCTCCCTCTGACTCTTACAAGTGCTGACCCTTTATTTCCCATTTGCAGCTAGACGAAATCTTGCTCATTGTCAACACCACTGGGATATCCTCTGTAGTATTCCTTAGAAACAATTTCTCGGGCAGTAACACCTGGTTGGGAGACTGCTCTGGGAGGAATAACATCTCAAGTGGTAAGTACAAATCTTGAATCAGTTACAAGGTAGACTTTGACACAGGAAGGAAGCTTTTGGCTAGCTACCGATTGCTCTGGTGAGACCTGCTTTATGCATGGAAATGGCTGCTCCAACAAGGGCTGCCCCACAGGCGGGAGCTGCGGTCCCAGCCAAGGCTATTACCCCAGGTGACAACACCCCCAGGGCTTCTGAGGAGGCTCAGTGGTGAAGACTCGCCTGCCCAGTGCAGGAGACCCGGGTTCTATCCCTGGGTCAGGAAGATCTCCTGGAGAAGGCAATGGCAACCCATTCCAACAGTTTTGCCTGGAAAATCCCACGGACAGAGGATCCTGGCGGGCTGTAGTCCACGGGGTCGCAAAGACCCAGACATGACTTAGTGACCGGACAACAACAAAATGCATCCAAGAGTGAGGAAAGACCTCCTTTGCGTCCCAGGCTATCCAAGCGGCCCATTTTCAGCTGAGCTAGCACCCGCAGCAGCATAAGTTACCAACCAACTGCCCTGATGGTTCTGCCTCTGAGAGAAACTTCTGACAGAAATCAATCAACAGCAACAGTTCACGTGCTTTTTCCAACATCCAGTCTAAGTCTGGCGGAGGGTAAATCTGAACTTTTCACAGAGACTTTACCGGGTTGATCCAATCTTTTGATCTCACCTGAAGAGATTTACAAATCTCATCCCACTGCTGCACTCCTGAGAAAGAACAGCACAAGATACTGGTAGCCAGAGTCCATGCTGCCCAAATGGCAGCTCATGCCGAGGGGGCCACGCCGCACACCATGTGGGGAACTGTGCTGTTCCTGAGCCAAATCCACAATGACCTCATCAGATCCACTTTGTTGAGAGCGATAGACGGGACCATATGATTAACTGTTTAATAGAGGGTATGAGAAAGCTCAGTGTGGGGGCTTCCCTGGGGGTCCAGTGGCGCAAAAATCCGCTTTGCAATGCAGGGGATGCAGGTTCAGTCCCTGGTCCGGGAAGATACCACATGCCGCGGAGCAACTGAGCCTGTGTGCTGCAACTACTGAGCCCACCCGGGCCTCAACTATTGAAGCCCACGAGCCCCAGAGTCCGTGCTCCACAGACGAGAAGCCACCGCAATGAGAAGCCCCTGAACCGCCTTGAAGAGTAGCCTCCAGCTCCCCACGACTAGAGAAAGCCTGCGGGCAGCCAACAAAATAAAACACACAAATAAAAACAGTCACAACGTGGGGGCAGGAGTTTGTTTTAAAAAGAAAAAGCTTACAATGAAACCTGCCAACTGTGAAAAAAAAGTGAAAGAAATCCAACAGGGACCAGATAAAAACCCTACAGTTTTTCAAGGGAGATTAATAGAAGCATTTAAAAAGTGTACCTAGGTGGATCCCTCCTTGCCTGAGGGACAGGACTTTTTGGGTCTACATTTCATAGCCCAGTCTTTCCCAGACATTAGAAATGAAATTCAAAAAAGCCAACTGTGGGTCCTCAGACTCCTAAGAGTGATTTGCTTATTTGGTTTTCAATAATAGGGATATGGCCAAAAAGGCTGAATACACCCAGAGAGATAAACAAAATGCCCAGACGATCACAATGGTTGTGTCCACTCTGAGACCACCACAGGAAAGGCCAGGTTTTTTAGGCCAATCTGGCCACAGTAGACCATAAGGCCCATAGGTACCCTGACAAAATCAGTGTGCTCTGTATGGACAGAAGGGACACATTAGAGTAAGATTGTGATGGATGAACCCTTCGCAAACAGCCAAGGTATTGAAAGAGGAATGCCCCAGGCACCAGAGAGGTGGGGGGAGGGGTTGGCTTTCTTTGGTGATTTCACAATCAAAAGACTGACAGGGCCCAAGGCCAAAAATGGCTCTGCCCAGACAAGGCATCTACATAAGTAATGCGGAGCCTTGGGCATCACTGAAATGGCAGGTCACCTGATAAAACTGCTCACAGACTAAGGCAACCTTCTTGGTCTTAACCCAAAGGATGGGAAACCTTAACAACTGTAAGAAATATGTAATGGGAGTGTCAGGCAAGAGACAGGGGCACATTTTCCTGCGACCCCTTTTGTACAACATCAATGGCTGGTTATTTCCACATTCCTTTCTGTTTGTGCCTGACTGTCCTATTTCTTTAATGGAAGGTACTTTTAAAATAAATTAGGGGCCACATTCTGTCCCTTGAGGGACAAGGAAATCACTCTCATCATCAAAGGATATTAACATAAAATAGAAAAGAATAAATTAAATCTATAACTGAGATAAAAGACTCAATACACCCTAAAATATAAAACATTAAGATTCCAGGCCTAATCAGAAACAAACAGATTGAGGCCTTCAGTGACTCTCTTTTAGATTTGGAAACTGAGGAAAATGGTCTGATCTTCAAAATCATGGCTGTAATCTTTCTTAAGGACTTTTCCAAAGCTCATTGTTGTATTTCTTTTAATTTATACCTTTTTGTAGATTCATCCTCCAGTGCTTATCTAAGAAGGCTAAAAGGATGATGCTAACCACAGTGACATTGACTGGCAGTTCTCAGAACAAAGGGACAGTCAGCCAGGTGCTTTACTCCTTCCCCAGGCAGGCTGATGTTCCATCTCAGCCCGAAGTAGCTAATGATCAGTCACTGCCCTTTACCCCCTTTGAAGCATAAATGGGTAAACACCTGGAGGGAGGAATGATATAGACAGAGTAAAGGGACAAAGTAAGCAATTAAGTAGTTAATCCCACTAGGGGATTCTAACTAGAAAAAATATGGGAGACCCTGTAAGTTTGCTTAATCACAAAACCAGGCAGGCTTGCTTAGAAACAAAACCATGCATGAGAGGCAGAAGGCCTACGCCCAAGACAACAGAACAATGGTGGCTTGAGACCCACATCCCGCCCAGTGGGCTCAGGAAGTTAATGACCCCTAAGGCATGCTCTCTGCCCACATGCTAAGTCACTTCAGTCATGTCCGACTCTGTGCGACCCCATAGATGGCAGCCCACCAGGCTCCCCCGCCTCTGGGATTCTCCAGGCAAGAACACTGGAGTGGGTTGCCATTTTCTTCTCCAATGCATGAAAGTGAAAAGTGAAAGTGAAGTCGCTCAGTCGTGTCCGACCCTCAGCGACCCCATGGACTGTAGCCCACCAGGCTCCTCCTTCCATGGGATTTTCCAGGCAAGAGTACTGGAGTGGGGTGCCATTGCCTTCTCCGCTCTGCCCGCATAAAAAACAATAATTTGTGGACCTAGCTTGACTATGTAGGAACAAGAAAACTACCCTGCTCAACCTAGAGGGAGCGCTGATGATGGAAGCATGATGTCTACTCAAGAAAGACAAAGAAGTTCTTCTCCCTCTCCCCGCAGCATGGGCTCTAGGGCACATGGGTTTCAGTAGCTGAGACTCCTGGGATCCAGAGCTCAAAAGTAGCGGCACACAGGCTTAGTTGCTCCACAGCATGTGGGATCGTCCCAGGATTCCTCACCACTGAGCCACCAGGGAAGCCCCCCACTTTTCCTTTGATTATAAAACTATATAGTCCAGTAAGTTCTCAGAGTGCACCCATTTCTTGCCTGCCCACAAGTGTCCTATTCTAAAAAATCACTACCTATCTACCTCTTTGCTGCTCACTAAATTGTCTTCTGTGCTGAGACATAAAGAACTGTGGTACCGGAGCTCTCTAGAGCCCCCAAAGATGACACAAACGGTTTCATACGCAGTCACAAACACTTGATAGGAAAGTAAGGCAAGACCAGTTCTGGTGGGTTATTAGGTCATTGTATTTTTGACCTACCAAATCCACATCTAGAAATTTATCCAAAGGGAATATTCAGCAAAGTGTAAAAAAAATGCCCACAGGAGAGCTGTTGACAATAAAACTTGGAAGATGCCTTAAGAATGAAATTAATAGCTACCCTACTTGGCACTTATTACCAGTAGATACCACGCTGAGCCTGAATAGATCAGAGGAGTCTCACATCCTTCTAAAGACCCCTGATCAGAAGATGAGGCCAGGTGCTCAAAGCTTAAGTACCAACTAAAGGTATAGGGGGATGTGTGTGGTTGTGAAGGATCTCTACATGTCTTGGTATTTTCTGAACATTTCACAATACTATTCTCAATCAGAAATATATACTAACAAAGTTATATTTAAAACAAACAAACAAAAAACTTGAATTCTCTAGAATTTATTCTGATGGTGCTTCTTCATGAAGTTGTTTTAAAGACCATTTATTTAAAACAGAACGTAATCAGACCGTGAAGCTTCACTGACCATTAAACACCACGAGGATACGCAGATCTGAAAGACAACATGGATTGCCCTGATTTAGTTGGCCAGATACTTCTGCGCACCTGTCTGTGTGACTCTCAAGCACAAACATGGGAGGAAAAACAGAACGTCCCCCAAACATTCTCATTTTTGTATGACTGACATCTGTAGAGTTCTTTTTAGCCTAAAATGACATGGTTGGAAACCTCAGCTGAATAGCACTTGGCCATATCCACAGCATGTGATTTTTTTTTTCCCCACTATATTTAATGTGAATTCTGCACATGACATGTTTGGATCCTTACAGTTGCCCAGGAAATTTCCAATTTTCTCCAAGAGTCTCCCTTTTGAACGCCTGCATTCTTTTTAAATTTTTTAAATTTTGGCGACCTGCACAATTCCTTCCAAACTCACACATTTTGTGTTTCTGGGTATGTCTTTTTCTTTTTTTAATTGAAATAAAGCTGACAAATATGTTTGTTTCAGGTATATGACATACTGGTTTGACATTTGCATACTTTATGAAATGATCACCATGGCAAGTCTAGTAGCCATCTGTTGCCATACAAAGTTATTACGGTATTACTGAATATATTCCTTATGCTTCATAGTCTATCCCCATGGCTTATTTATTATATGAAAATTTGTAACCTTAATCCCTTTCGCCGACTTCCTGTCCCCTGCAAAATGCCCACACTCTTCCGGCTCTGGCACAAAGCAACAAACTAAATCTTAAAAGAAACTATTCTACAAAAGCAACTAAAACATTTCCACAGACATAAGCATTGTCTGGAGTCTCACAGACCTATGGCAAGTGTCACCCCTAACTAAAAGCTCACGTGCCCTGTGAAAAGCTGGCAGACAGCTGTCTACTACCCAGAAAATAAAATTTTTGATAATCCTGGGTCTGGCGAGACTACCAAAGTCCCTTCTCAAACTCTAAAATAAACCCCAAACTCACAGGGCCCAGGACCTAGATTTAAACAAGACATCAGTCCACAGGGCCCTGAGTGAAAGGAACTCACACAGTCTCTGCTTGAGATTGGAAGACAAGTGCAAAAGCTTTCAAAGGATCAACCAATTTTTTTTTAATTGGAGAATAATTGCTTAACAATATTTTGTTCATTCAGCCCACTCCAGTGTTCTTGCCTGGAGAATCCCAGGGATGGCGGAGCCCAATGGGCTGCTATCTATGGGGTCGCACAGAGTCGGACACGACTGAAGCGACTTGGCAGCATTTTGTTCATTGGAAGGACTGATGCTGAAGTTGAAGCTTCAATACTTTGACCACCTGATGGAAAGAACTGACTTATTAGAAAAGACCCTGATGCTGGGAAAGATTGAAGGCCAGAGGAGAAGGGGACGACAGAGGATGAGATGGTTGGATGGCACCACTGACTCAACGGACATGAGTCCGAGCAAACTCCGGGAGCTGGTGATGGACAGGGAAGCCTGTCGTGCTGCAGTCCATGGGGGTCACAGANTCAATACTTTGACCACCTGATGGAAAGAACTGACTTATTAGAAAAGACCCTGATGCTGGGAAAGATTGAAGGCCAGAGGAGAAGGGGACGACAGAGGATGAGATGGTTGGATGGCACCACTGACTCAACGGACATGAGTCCGAGCAAACTCCGGGAGCTGGTGATGGACAGGGAAGCCTGTCGTGCTGCAGTCCATGGGGGTCACAGAGTCGGACACAACTGACTGACAGAACTGAACTGAATTGATTTTGTTCGTTTCTGCCATACATCAACACAAATCAGTCATAGGTATACATACGCCCCCTCCCTCTTGAACCTCCCTCCCGCCTCCTCCCCATCCCACCCCTCTAGGCTGTCACAGGCACTGGGTTTGAGCTCCCTGTATTATACAGCAAATTCCCACTGGCTGTTTTACATATGGTAACATGTATGTTTCAATGTTACTTTTTCAATTAGGCCCTTCCTCTCCGCCCCTACTGGGTCCACAAGTCTGTTTGCTATGTCTGCGTCTCCACTGCTGCCCAGCAAACAGGTTCATCAGTACCATCTTTCTAGATTCCATTTATATGCATTAATATATGATATTTTTCTCTTTCTGACTTCACTCTGTATAATAGCTTCTAGGTTCATTTACCTCATTAGCACTGACTCAAGTGCATTTCTTTTTATGGCGGAGAAATATTTCTCTGTATATATGTACCACAGCTTTTTTATCCATTCATCTGTCAATGGACATCTAGGTTGCTTCTATGCCCTGCTGCTGCTGCTGCTAAGTCGCTTCAGTCATGTCTGACTGTGCGACCCCATAGACGGCAGCCCACCAGGCTCCCCTGTCCCTGGGATTCTCCAGGCAAGAACACTGGAGTGGGTTGCCATTTCCTTCTCCAATGCAGGAAAATGAAAAGTGAAAGGGAAGTCGTTGAGTCATCTCCGACTCTTTGCGACCCCATGGACTGCAGCCTACTAGGCTCCCCCGTCCCTGGGATTTTCCAGGCAAGAGTACTGGTGTGGGGTGCCACTGCCTTCTCCATCTATGCCCTGTTATTGTAAATAGTGCTGCAATGAACACTGGGGTACACGCATCTTTTTCAATTATGGTTTATTCAAGGTGTATGCCCAGTAGGAGGAATGTTGGGTCATATAGTAGTTTTATTCCTATGTTTTTAAGGAATCTCCACAGTGGCTGTTTCAATTTACATTCCCATTAACACTGCAAAAGGTTCCCTTATTTCCACACATCCTCCAGCATTTATTGCTTGTAGATTTTTTGATGATGGCCATTCTGACTGGCATGAGGTGATATCTCATTGTAGTTTTGATTTGCATTTCTCTAATAATGAGCAATGTTGAGCATCTTTTCATGTGTTTATTAGCCATCTGTATGTCTTCTTTGGAGAAATGTCTGTTTAGCTTTCTGCTTGCTTTTGACTGGGTTGTTTGTTTTTCTAATATTGAGCTGTATGAGCTGCTTGTATATTTTGGAGGTTAATCCTTTGTCAGTTGATTCATTTGCTATTATTTTCTCCCGTTCTGAAAGGTGTCTTTTCTCTTTATTCATAGTTTCCTTGGAGAAGGAAATGGCAACCCACTCCAATATTCTTGCCTGGAGAATCCCATGGACAGAGAAGCCTGGCCGGCTATAGTCCATAGGGTCACAAAGAGATGGACACGACCGAGTGACTTAGCATAGTCCACAGTCTTGCTGTGCAAGAGCTTCTAATTTTAATTTTAAAATCTGGATTTATTTAGGTCCCACTTGTTTATTACCAATTGCTTTTTAAAAGGACAAATTGTGTAGTGCTCAAAATGCCATATGGTCATTCTTTTCTTTTCTAAAATAAAATCAGTGAAAAGATGAGTCAATTAATAGGACTGCTGTGACAAGAAACAGAATTCTGTGAAGCACTGTTCACGATTCTGGGATTCATCCCTACACACCCTGCCTGTGCTGGAAAGCCTGGAGACAGATACCACCTTCCACCTCATCACCACTGTCTTCTCCTACATGGAAGTTTGAGATGATTCAGTAAAATTCATAGAGATAGATCTGGGGCAAAGAGGAAAGCACTCCAGACTTGGGGAGGCCTCTCCTGGCCCCAGCTTAGGGGAAAGCCGTCTCTGGGTGCCTCCATCAAAGTATCTTTCTCACTTCCCACCCAGATCCTCCACTGAATTACAGGGGCCCTAACAGCTGGGCCTCCGACATCACCAGCACCTGTTCAGTGACTGACACAGGTGGGCCTACAATATCACGCTTGCCAGAGACATACACGGCTAAGGGAGGCCAGGTACTGTTTTTACTTTAAAGAGGTGAATTGTGCAACGTATGAATATCCCAATAAAGTTGGTACTTAGAAAAAAAAAAAAAAGATGGAAGGGAGGGAAAGAAGGAGGGAAAGAGAAAGGGGGAGGACAGAGTGGGGGATAGAGAGAAAAAAAGAGAAGGCAGACATCCAGGGATCAGGGGGTGGGGGATGCATAAACTCTAGCTATTCGAGTATTTAAGGGCAGTGAACCAATATTTTTGGTTTACTCTGAAAGGTATCAAAAACAAGATGTATTAATGTGCAGGGAGAGGGATGCATAGATGCACAAATACATGATAAGGTGACTACAGCAAAATGTTAACAGGAGAATCTAGGTAATGAGTATACAGGGGTTCACTGTGACATTCTTTCAAATTTTCTACTATTTTCAAAATAAAATGTTGAGGGTCAAAAACTTTTGGCTATTCTTCCAAAAACATGGCCTAAATTGACTATAAACTTTGAGGCAAAAAAAAGATACTAAAACAGGATGCAATTTTAAAAACTCAAAGCCTGTTTACCATAGATCCTCTTTGCCTTGGATTCCTGGAGCCCAGGTTCCCAATCCCTTCTCCAGGCATGTGAGAGTCTTAGCGACCAGATGTTAGTGAGCATAAGAAAGTTTAGCATGGGCTGTCCGGGTGTCTGCTGAAGGTGCTCAAGGTCACCCTGAAGAAATCAAGCAACACTTGGCCCATTGAGCCTCACTCAGCACTTGCATGGGATCCACAATTTCCACATTTCTCTTTTAAACAGCGAATCCAGTGCCCATTGCTTTGAGATTTACCTTGAGAGCGACTGAAAAATCAACGTCCTTGGTTTCCTTCAGGCCAAGTGGAATCAGGGGAATCGTAAATGCTTCCCTAGAAGGAACAGAGCAAGCTACATGAACATCCGCATATCAGCCAAAACTTTGCACTCCCCCAGCTTGCCCCACCACCAGAATCCAGCTCAGGTCCCCACCCGTCTCCTCCCGCCAAGCTAGTACACATCAGTTCATTTTCCATAAAGACCACTGGGGGACTTCCCTGGTGCTACAGTGGATAAGAATCCATCTGCCAATGCAGGGGACATGGGTTCGACCCGTGGTCTGAGAAGTTTCCAGATGCCTAGAGCCCATGTCCCGCAACAAGAGAAGCCACCACAGTGAGAAACCCGTGCACCACAAAGAGCTGCTCCGCTCACGGCAACTGGAAAAAGTCTGCGCGCAGCAACAAAGACCAAGCGCAACCAAAAATAATTTTTTTTTTTTTTTTAAAAAGACCACTCAGGTCATGTCCTCGTCTTTGCTGCAAAAGGAGTCCCCAACCCCATCTAGACAACCAAGCCTAACACAGGAGGCCCCTACTAGCTGTGCCCTGATTTATCCCTCCAATCACATTGCATCTTTGAATAACTGTCCCCAGGGCCTCTGTACACCAGGGTCTGTGCCGAGTGCTCACTGCTCTGCGGTCTGGTGCACTGCCGCCATTTCCAGCCAACCCCCTCCCTCCTCCTGCTCCCTTCACTGCAGTGGGTCCCACCTCTCCTGCAGCCCTCCAACCCTGGGCTCTCACGTGCCTCCTCCCATGGGGCGTATCCCTCTAGGTGTCACGGGGAAGGCCTGAGAGCCCCATCTGACACCTAAGTGCACCTGGCTCCCAGCCCCCGGTCAGGCCCTGGCCAGCTATTTCCCCACCACCTCCTCTCCCCCCACCAACCACCTGGTTACCCCCAAAGGTCACCCTGGGCGTGGTCTCAGGGGCAGGGCCAGTGGGAAGGGAACTGGGCTCAGCTGTGTTTTGCCAACAGGGATTTCGCTCCCTGGCCTGTAACAGGAGACCTCCTGGGGCCGCTCAGCCCAGCCGGGGAGAAGGCCAGGAATGCAGGCCGGGTGAGCGGACAATGGGCTGTAAGCTGAAGCTGCCTCTGTGGGGGACAGAAAACAACGGGGCTGTGCTGAAAGCAGGCGAGTCCCAGTGGGGTGCACAGCTTCCCCAGGGCCTGCCAGGAAAGCTGGATCCTGCTCGCAGGAGATGGGGACAGGCTGGCCGCTCTCTGCTGGCTTCACTCCGACGGGGCTGGCGGCTAGGTCTGCTCTTCCTGTGGCCATGCAAGAGCAGCCAGCATCCCCAGGCTCCTGGCCAGGACTCCCCACCCTCTCCATCTTGCACTAATATGTTTTCCCATAACCTCAGGGCTCCCTGTGTTTTCTCATCTGCATGAGATTGTTTCTTCCCTGTCTACCTCATAGATGTGTGTGAAGATTAACTGTGCCAAGAAAAAAATAATGTGCTTTGAAAACAGGAAGAGGGCAGACGGAAATGCAAGATGTCATTATATATCTGCACATCTCTCTCCCCCTTTCCCCACTCCCGGGGACCAACTTTCCCACTCCCAGACACCAATCGGCCACTTTACAGCTGTACTGCAGTCACACAGGGGCCCTAACTGCATGTCTTTGGGCAATATGCATGAACAGCCCTATGCTTCACGTACAGCGAGGTGGAATAAGAAACATCCTACTTCTATCACCAATGCTTGGCCCTGACTCATCTCATAGATGGAGAAGAGAATGGCAAGCCACGCCAGTACTCTTGCCTGGAAAATCCCATGGACCAAGAAGCCTGGCAGACTACAGACCATGGGGTTGCAAAGAGTCAGACACAACTGAGTAAATAGCGTGAGATGAGGGAAGCCACTCACTGGCTGTACTGATTAGGTGTCAGAACTATGCTGGGAGCTCAAAGGTGAGCCAGGACACACAGCCTGGCTCATGGATGGCTACCAAGGAAGCAGAGGTTTTACCCGTGGCTCAGAAAAACCCCTTGGGGACAGTGCAGAGGACTGTGCAGGAGATGATCAGGAAAAGCACCTTTCAAAGGTGATGGAAGGTTCCCCAACATTTTCGTTCTGTTCATCCAGGGAATTATTTTCTGACTGAGTTTTCCTTTGGGCTCCCTTACCTTTTGAAAAGTCTTACTTCCCCAGACAGAAAAGTATGTAAACTGTTCTTTAGCAGTTCTCAAGGTTATTTCTTCTTAAAGATGGAATTGGGGACCTCCCTGGCTGTCTAGGGGAGGGGACTTTGCCTTCCAATGCAGGGGGTGCGAGTTCTATCCCCAGTTGGGGACCTAAGATCCCACATGCCTCGAAGCCAAAAAGCAGAACATAATCAGCAGAAGCAATATTCTAACAAAT
The DNA here is from genome assembly GCA_006410675.1 of Oreotragus oreotragus. Classification (NCBI taxonomy): domain Eukaryota; kingdom Metazoa; phylum Chordata; class Mammalia; order Artiodactyla; family Bovidae; genus Oreotragus; species Oreotragus oreotragus. The sequence continues at coordinate 128,149 of SJYX01008646.1, read as the reverse complement.
TCAATAAAGGCTTTTAAAATGGTCCATATAGGAAAAAAAAAAAAAAAGATGGACTTTTCCTTCCAAGGTAGCCCACCCTGGGGAGGGAGAATTTCTGAGCTCTTCTGAAGGTCACACCTCAACATTTGGCCTCCCACAAAGACTCTCTAAGGGATGCTTCTGAATCAGAACATTTCTTTCTCACATATTCAATGGGAGNAAAAAAAAAAAAAAAGATGGACTTTTCCTTCCAAGGTAGCCCACCCTGGGGAGGGAGAATTTCTGAGCTCTTCTGAAGGTCACACCTCAACATTTGGCCTCCCACAAAGACTCTCTAAGGGATGCTTCTGAATCAGAACATTTCTTTCTCACATATTCAATGGGAGACATTTCCAAAGTATCTCAGTTACACCATCCCCTCAGGGAACTTGCAAAAGTCTCATGATCTTTGCTGGAAAAGGCAGCTTATTACATGTTTCTATAATCTTATCAACAGAATGATTCAGAGTCAGATCATGTGTATGGTGCTGAAGTGGAGAGGGAAGAAGATGGGGCTTCCTGGGCCCCGCCTGGCAGGCTGACTCTCAGAGCTGACCACAGCTGCCCTTCCAGGGCCTCTTTATGACAGAGGCATCACCCAGGCTACGTGACAGGTGCCATTTCCCTGTCTGAACCCAGCCACAAGACTCTCCAGTAAAACTGTGGCCCAAGCGGCCCCAGGACAAATAAATGCCTTCTTCTCCAACTGGTCAGGTATCTCCAACAAATCCTACAGGTTCTCTTTAACTCCTGCACCTTGCTCAACCCCAAACCAGATCAAAGCGGGGTTGGCTACACCCTGGGGCCTATCTGTGTACCATCCCTGATGCAGGCATTTCCCAAGGCTCAGAAAGTATCTGACAGAAGCATTGCCCCTACTTACTCTGTGTTCTGATAGACTCCTACTGAGATGTTGAGCCCCTCCAGCTCTTCCTTGAGCATCTGCAGGTCTGAATTCAAGAAGCTCAGTTCCAGGCGCACCTGCTCTCGTACCTTTTGGTTCGTGGCTGCTCTGTTAAAAGAGAAAGTGGGAGAGAAGCAACTTCAGCCAAGCATCCCCCAGTGGCCATTTAGCAGATACCCCACCCCTGTCCCTGTAGGGAAGCTCTGGGGGTCTGCCTGCAGATGCAGGTGCCAGCTGTGATCAGACAAGGTATCTCAGGGAGGCTGGGAACCTGTTCCATTTTGAGCCACATTTGTCCCTACATGGACCTTAGGATTTAGCCAGTGATATTGAGCTGCTTAACTTGAATGCAGATGATACCACCCTTATGGCAGAAAGTGAAGAGGAGCTAAAAAGCCTCCTGATGAAAGTGAAAGAGGAGAGCGAAAAAGTTGGCTTCAAGCTCAACATTCAGAAAACGAAGATCATGGCATCTGGTCCCATCACTTCANTGCCGGGAGAAATATCAATAACCTCAGATATGCAGATGACACCACCCTTAAGGCAGAAAGTGAAGAGGAACTAAAAAGCCTCTTGATCAAAGTGAAAGAGGAGCGTGAAAAAGTTGGCTTAAAGCTCAACATTCAGAAAACGAAGATCATGGCATCTGGTCCCATCACTTCATGGGAAATAGATGGGGAAACAGTGGAAACAGTGTCAGACTTTATTTTGGGGGGCTCCAAAATCACTGCAGCCATGAAATTAAAAGACGCTTACTCTTTGGAAGGAAAGTTATGACCTACCTAGATAGCATATTCAAAAGCAGAGACATTACTCTGCCAACAAAGGTCCATCTAGTCAAGGCTATGGTTTTTCCAGTAGTCATGTGTGGATACGAGAGTTGGACTGTGAAGAAAGCTGAGCGCCGAAGAACTGATGCTTTTGAACTGTGGTGCTGGAGAAGACTCTTGAGAGTCCCTTGGACTGCAAGGAGATCCAACCAGTCCATTCTGAAAGAGATCAGCCCTGAGATTTCTTTGGAAGGAATGATGCTAAAGCTGAAACTCCAGTACTTTGGCCACCTCATGAGAAGAGCTGACTCACTGGAAAAGACTCTGATGCTGGGAGGGATTGGGGGCAGGAGGAGAAGGGGACGACAGAGGATGAGATGGCTGGATGGCATCACCGACTCGATGGACATGAGTTTGAGTGAACTCTGGGAGATAGTGATGGACAGGGAGGCCTGGCATGCTGCATGATTCATGGGGTCGCAAAGAGTCGGACACGACTGAGTGACTGAACTGAACTGAATGACTATTTTGCCTTACATCTGTAACTGTATAATGGGGTTTGTTTCTAGCCATCTAAAAGCTTTTAGGTTACAAATGATTGTTCATGCCAATAAAACTTCTACAACCTGCTCCAACTTGGGGTACCCGGATTAGAAACCCTCAATCTGCGGGTTAGGAGAATATGCTGTCTCAACAATTTAGGGACAATGCCCCCATCCCAGCAGGAAGTAGTTATGGAATGAAAATGCCACCTTTTCCCCTTGGCAACATAATTCTCCTAAAAGAAAAAGGGGTGAATGACAAAACTATTTCTTAGGTAGACTGATAAGGAGTCTGGGCCCTCAAGGAGGGAAGGGGTCCAGGGCTCTCAAGGAGGAGAAAAGGACAAACTTTTTTTTTTTTCTTACAAACTTTTTTTTTTCTTACATTCCTTTATCTTAGTCACATAAAACATTTTTTTTTTAAAGCCCAAAGCTAATGGCTCAAGGGTTATGTTTTTCCTTAAGCTCTGTGCTAACGATTATATAAGAACAATGTATCTCCTTAACAATAACCTTCTGACTAATCTTGTTATCTTAAGATTATGTTGTAGGGAGTGGGTCTGATAAAAATATATAAGGTCTTGATAAGTGTACACTTTCCTTCCCCCTTCTGATGTCTATGTCAGAAGCTTTTTCTGTCCTCTTTATACTAAATCTTCAGTAAGGTTCTAAAGAAGGTTTAAAGACAAACCAGGGGACTTCCCTGGTGATCCAGTGGTTAAGAATCCCCTGCCACCTGCAGGGGACACGGGTTCAATCCCTGGTCTGGGAAGATCCCTCGTGCCGAGGGGCAACTAAGCCTGTGTGCCACCACTACTGAGACCCTGCTCCACAGCCTGTGAGTGGCAACAACTAAACCTTGGCTGCTCGAGCCTGCGCTCCACAGCAAAAAGCCACCACAATGAGAATCCTATGCACTTCAACTGGAGAGTAGTCCCTGCTCGCCACAACTAGAAAAAGCCTACATGCAGCAACGAAGGCCCAGAGCAGCCAAAAGAAAACAAACTAAAAAAAAAAGAATTTAATTTATCCAAAGGATGCAAAAGAAAGACCATAATATACAAACATCACAGGGAAAGGAGCTAACTTTTGAGATGCCAGAAAGATGCTTTGTAGACAGCAGAATTTAAAATTTAAATAAGGGTCTAAAAAAGTGTATCTGGTTTTCTGAGTGGCGAACTGATAGTTGATACTTCACTGAAAGTGTAGGACCAAGTCTCTCTGACTAGGGAACTGCCCACAGGGCCCAAGGAAAGGCACATTCTGAGCACTCACCTGTCCCTGCATGTTCATGATGACCACTGTGTTGGATCTGTTGCAAACCACAAAGTGCTCTGGGTTTTTAGGAAGCAGGATCACACTGTTGACAGTGATGTCTGTCCCAGCAGTGCTGCCCAAGGACTTAAAGGTATTTGAACATTCTGTGGTCTTCATGTTCCAGATCTACAACACCAAAACATAAGACATAAACATTTAGGGGTGGGAGCGCAGCAATTTCTAAAGTCTGAGGGTTAAAAATTAAGTTACTTTAAAAGAAAAAAAAAGGACTAAAAAAAAGCTGCTTACAGTCCAAATACCTAGCATTGCCATATACAAAAAAACTCCCCTATTTGCTGATTAACTGATAAAAACAACAAAAAATCAGAAAGCTAAATAATAAAACTCTTTTTAAATTATGCTCTTTTCCTACAAAATTTCCCTTGGCTAACTAACTTCCTAACTTTGAAATTAGCTATGTGTCAACACTGCTACTGTCATAAACAACCAGAAAGCTACCCGGTCTCTGGACATCAAAATGAAATGAGGGGTTTTTAGATTTATATGCTCAGGATGCTGAGAATCAAATTTGGTGGGTCTAGGGTGGGATGTATGTAGCTTTGTGTATTTTTTTAAAAGCTCCACAAATGATTCAGTTTGTACTGAGAACCACTCCACAGAAGTCACAATGTCAACAGCCACAAGTGAGGATCCATGAAGCTGATGCTAATCTTGGCCACTTGTATGACCTCTCCCAGTCCAATACCTCTTCTAATAGTTCTCCATCCTAACACTTTTCACCTTGTCCTTCTGAACTATTATGAACAGACGCAGATAATCAGACATCATATAGTTACTGAAATCTGAGACATGCTTAGAGAAGGGATGAACCAACTGTTGCCTGTGTCTGGACACTACTCACATCATGAGTAGTGATGATATAAAAACCTCAAAGGCATGACTATGCTGTGTTTCTCCTGTGCCTTCAATGGAGCCTAGCACAAAATGGATGTTGAATAAATACCTAGATAAAGGAGGAAACAGCTGCCCCACTAGTTGTCTCAATATTTACTTCCTTAATGAATACAGTATCATCTCCCCCAATTGCCTCTCTAAAGCCCAGCGACTTAGAAGAGAAATGAACATTTTGGTGATCAAGGGACTTCTAGAGTTTTCTGTCCAAAAAGTCACCTACTGCAAAAACTAAAGGAAAAGACTACAAAATAAAGAGACCTATACAAACCACCTCACAGTCCTATAGGCTGTAAGGCCCATATTCACAGCACAGAGAGGACAAACTCCATGACTAAAGCACCAAGAACTCTGTGTATTTCTGTTCCATCCTGAGGAAGAGTACATCTCCTACCTTCAAATTTCCGGTTCAATTCCCAAGCCATCACAGAAAGGGGTCTGACTGTTAGGGATCTGTGTTAGGATGTTTAGGTCTTCTGCCAGAGAACATTCACTTACAAAAGGCAACTTAAAAGCAGATGTACAATGTAAATGGAGTGTCTCAAAGATCTCTAGCGATTTTCAATTTGGATTGCCACCTTTTCTAGAAAATGACGCCCTCTCTTGAAATAACTAAATCTCTTAAGGCACTGAAGATCTATTACTTTCAGCTGAGAGCTGAAGGTAGCAAGTAACTAAGAGGACTTAGTTCTACTCTACACCATCTTGTTCCTCATTAATGCTATCAGAAAGGTTCTAATGTCGGGGGCTGGGTGTGGGGTGAAGCTCTGCAATAAAAGAGACCTATTTATTCTGCCACTGAGCCTTTCGTGAATTTGACTGTTGCAGGAAGACCATTTGATTTTGTGGCAAAGTCAAATGTAACCACTATAAACAGGAGTTGACTTAAGTTTAGAACTCTACACCTTTTCCTACATATCATATAGCCTTTAGATTTGAGATTTGAGGTCCTAGGCCAACAGGAATTACCCACAGATTATGATTATTGGCACAGATCTCAATTATGGCTAAAATACAGCGTAAAGAGGTTTAGCCATCATAACTATCACCATTATCACCAGTGAAAACTCCTCAAAGGGCAAAAATAGAAAATATGGAATAGACACCCCAAAATAAATCAGTAGCAAATACTTAACCTTTACAGTGCCATCAGAGGATGCACTGATAATATAATGTCCATCCTGTGTAAAGGTTGCTTCATTAACAAAGGAGGAATGGCCACGAAATTCCTTCAGGGTTTTTCCAGATTTTAAACCATGAATTCTATCACAATAAAAGCAAATGAAAAGAGCAATTAATATCCTGTATACTGTGGTTGGAACCAAGTGTTGAAAGCATTTTAGATGAATTACAGAAGCTCATGTTAAAATATTAAGAACAGGGACTATACAATTATGTATCCAGTAGTATTTTCATTATGTCTAACAATCAAACAAAACCGAACCAAAAGCTTTGCAGAGAGACTGGAAGAAAATAGGCCATTGATACCACAAGCTTCTGTTCAGTGACAGACTTCTAGGTCTCTGCTGGATCCCAGGATCTGTATTTGTCACATGCTCTCTAAGGTGACTCTGATGCAGATGGGTCCATAGACGACGCTTTGAGAAACATGAAGTGCTGCTAAAATCCCCTTCTGATCTCTCTTCTGGGTAAAGACCCAAATGGACAACACAATAGCACTGTGTCAGCTGTACTTTGGGGAAATAAGGTCTCACATTTATTACTCATTTATTCCCTCACTTTCCATATAAAGGAATCCTGGTGAAAACATAGAAATCACTAACTAGTACCTCCCTCTGAAGTTTCATCACATCAAACAAAAGTGAAGGCAGTTTGGAGATTCTTACTTACCTAATTGTCTGGTCAAAAGAGGCACTAAGGATCTGACTGCTATCCTTAGAGAAGCTTAGACAGGTGACACCTTTGCTGTGTGCCCTTTCAAATCTCCTTAAACACTGTCCACTCTGAATCTTCCATACCTTTATTTTTTTGAAAAAAGAATAGTAAAAACTTGTACCTAATACAGTGTCCCATGTCCCACTCCTACCCTGCAGAGCCAGGCAAAATACAGGGCTCACTAAGGTACTAAAAACAGCATTAAAAATGCATGCCAATAGCTGAATATGATATCTCAGGTTCTCAAAGTACAATGACAACTTGAATCCTCTGACACTTAAACCTCTTTCTTTTTAAATTATTAAAACAAAAATTTAGACTCTAAGTTCACTTAGCAGAGACCATTTCTGTATTTTATCTAGCCCAGGGTATTTGACCAGCAATTAAATACAAGCCATAGCTGATCACTGCTAAGCATCTGCAGACCACCACCCCAAAGTAAAACACAGCAAATAAGGTAAGCTATGGTGGCACAGCAGAAAGGGCACGAGCAGATCTGAGTTCCAAATCTATCACCAACTGTGTGACTTTAAATTATTGGACCTCCGTAAGCAGAGTTATTATTAGGGTTAAATAAGAAAAACTAAAGTGACTGGTATAAAATTGATAATAAAGAGTAGTTAAAAAAAACCCTATGTAGGGACTAGCTCATCACAGAATTCTACATATAAGAGTTCATGCCTCTAATTCATACCTTGATTTTTCCATCTTGGGCACCAGTTGCTAACATTTCTGTATCTCTGCTGAAGCACATACAGAGAACAGCATCATCCATCATCATAAAGTTATCCTGTGCCTGGTACTTAAGATCCTAAAGGAAACAGTGATAAGCAATTATCAAAATATCACAAAAACACCAGTTATCCCAGGTCTCTACAAACTTACTGGAAGCAGGGTGGTAGACTGTGCTGATTAAATCTCCAAAGCAAATAGCAGTGTCATGAACGTTATCCCGATGAACAACTGATAACACTGGGAGTACCTTTTTTACACAATTCAAATAAATAAAAAATACAAATGTAACAGCCTACATCTTTTGCTTACTAAGCCTTTCTCAGCAAAATGTCCCTACATGTTTCATATTGTACATCTTTAATAAATCTGAATTTATTTAATGGTATGATATGAGAAACATTTTTCCATAGTCAGCTACCTTTCCTAAAATCATGTATTGATTATTGTATTTGTTATTTTTCTTTTATCATCCATTACTGTTCATAATGAAATATCTTTATTTTTTCTAATTATAAAGTGAGACTGTTTCATGGATTAAAAAAAGGCAAACTGTAAAGAAATATACAATGTAGAAAGTGAAAACTACTCATAAATGCACTATATGTGGAGTGGAATTTAGTATTCTATCATAAAGATTACATTTTAAATCAGTGGTTAGTCACTAAGTAGCTATTTGGGAAAATTAAGCTGGATCTATGCCAATTTTATCACCCTAATCAAATGCCAGATGGATCAAAAATTAAACACAAAAAGAAACATAGAAGTATTTGAATAAATCATGGGAGAAAAGATGGATAAAATATGATGACACACAAAACTGTTACCTGTACAAAGCAAAAGCATACATTAAGTCAAAAGATGAACGTCAAAGCTGAAAAATATTTGCAATGCATATTACCAAGATTGATTTCCTCAAACTACAAAGAGCTCCTACAAATCAGTAGGAAGTAGTCCAAAAGAGAAATGGGCAAAGGATATGAACAGACTTCACAGACTAGGAAATACTGGTGGCTTTTCACATATAAAGATATTCCACTTTATTCATGATAAGAGAAATGCAATTAGTACTACGAAAAGGTTAAACTATAAACAATAAGCAACTGCTTACATATACACATAGAATATTCCGTAAAGATTACACAAGAAACTGGTAACTCTGGGTGCACCAAAGAAGGGAACTGACTGGCTGAGGGACAAAAGTGGGAAACAAGAGCCTTTACTGAATAACTGTTCTGTTTTATAAAATGTTTTATCAGATGTACATCTTACCATTCAAAAAGCAAATTTATATTGCAACTGTAACAAATAACTTAAAAACAATAACAGATAATTCTCCTACTAGAAAAGTTAATATATTTAAAATACTTTACCTTTCTGATTTTTCCAGTCGTAAAGTTCCATACTTCAATGAATCCATCAACAGACCCAGTAACCAGATATTGACCATCTGGAGAAAATCGAGCACACTCCACATGTGATTTCTGACCAAACTGTTTCAAATGAAACAATGAAACAGATGCATTTTTATCTAGTGGCCTTAAAACAATTCCCATTTTAATCTTTTGAGAGCTTGGCCCTAGCAGAGAGTCATAGCCAGCCTATATTATGGAGTTTGGAAGCGTGTTTCTGTACCCAGACATAAAGAAATGCTTGATATATTCTCTCCAACCAGTTTAACATTGAGGTTCACCATTGAAACTAATTTGATTTTTTTTTTTTTAACGATGTTGGTATTTCCAAAGGGGGGGGGGAACTATTTTAGCAAGGGACTTAGAACAAATAATCCTGTTAACTCAAACAGTAAGTTTTTAACCAGAATCAGTCACTGTTAACATGATTTTCACACTAACTTAATATGGCATATGTTCCTTTTATTTTTTCAATCAGGGGGAAAAAATTCATTTTTTCAAAATAGTTGTTTTCCTACACTATTTTTTAAACACATTTTTTTAAATCACTGTTTCTTTTCATGACCTTCACCTAAACAAGTGATACTGTGTGACTGACTAACTCTAAGAGAATTAATTAGAGCTGACAGAAATGCTTGGGAAACGTATCTGAAGCATTTATCAGCACTGATGTTTCCATTAACAGATGGAAACTACAGTACATTAGACAGATGAGAACAGAGAAAAGCTCTATTATGAGTCTCATTTTAAATGCCCCAAAAGGAAGTGTTTAAAACAGAAAATCTTAGTCCAGCAGCATAATTTAATGGCTTTCTATTTGTCGCAAGGCTTTTGCCAAGGTAAATAAAAGTGCTGCTCAAAAATATTTTTACATGCAAGTCAGAATATATAATCCAGAAAAGACAAATTCAAAATGCTAAGCCAAAGATGTTATGAAATATTTTTAAATCTATAAACTCAATCAGAGTACAAATCCAAGAAGAAACTGTAATAGAAAGGAATAAAAAGGAGATGGTCAAGTAACAAATACAGTTATAATTCTGAGAACTGCAACAATTACTTCATTTTGCTTTTTACTAGCCAAGTCCCAGAAAGAAAAAGAAAAAAAGGCAAAAAAACACCATCCATTAAGATGATAAAATTATTTTCCTCAAACACTACTGAAGCCCACTTTCCAATCCAGGCCTGGTCCTTTGCCAAACATATAGCAGGCAAAAGCACAAATGTTGAACAGGAAAATTACATAAGAGAGTTCATGGTTTTTAGTCCCAGGTTTAACCTAAGAGCTAAAGCATTTTTCCAGATGCAGGATTCCTGGGAGAAAGTCCAAGGGCAGATGATGGGTCAATGTCCGATGAATGTCCACTTGGTAATGCAGCTGAGGTGTGCCACTGCCAGGCCACAGGGGGACTTCAGTGGTCACCAGCAGCAACCATGAATGTTGTCAGAGCTGAAGAATAACTTCTACTCCCCAACCCAAGCTACTGGCACAGGGCCAGGCTGAGTAAGCATATGCTGAGTCCCCAACAAGTAATTACCAACTGGGCGGTCCAAGGATCCTACCTTAATATGCCTGCTCAGCTGTGTAGGAAACTTTTCTTCTTCTACATCTTTGACAGCTGCTTTGCCTCTGAACAAATCTATCGTCATGCCAGGAGGAAGCAATCCTTGGTGCTGCTGCCACTTCAATGCCTATGAGAAAAGAAATCCACTTGGGTGCATTTAAAACCTTGTCCTGATTGCTCAAAGCCTGAAAGGGTGAGGTTCACAGGAAATATGAGTTATCCAGACCCATCATCTCTGGCCATCCAAACACAACACAGCCTGGGCTATTCTGTGTGTTCTAGGACAAGAGGCTGATCTCAAGGTGGAAGGAGATTCTCAGAGCCAATGGGTCCAAGTTTCTACAGCCATTTTCTTACTAGGTATGACTCCTATTATAAATAAAATTTGAAAAACAAAAATTTTCCATAGTTCCCAACATCCAAACACAGCTACAATTAGCATTTCATATGTTACCTTTTAGTATTTTTCCCCAACATGTTTAATTTATATAGCTGTAATTATACCTTATGTAAAATTTAATACCCTGTTTTCACCTATCATTATATCATACTATGACTAACCAACATAACTAACATTTTCTATTCTAACATTATATTCTCTACTAGTGGACATTTCATAGCTTATTTAATATATTCATGGACATTTATATTGCCTCTAATTTTTGCACTCATCTCAATAATGCTTCAGTGAATAGCCTTGGATGTAAGGCTTTTTCTATTATCAGGATACTCCCCCCCAGAATAGATTCCTAGAACAGAAATCACTGAATTGAAAAAAGAACACAGACGGCTAAGGCTCTTTAGACACGCTACCAAAATGTTCTCCCAAAATGACACAACTACAATAGCAATCACAACTGCATTATAGGGAATGGAAAACCCAGGGACTTTGGAGACAGACGGCCCTAGTTTGTCAACTAAGCTCTTCTGAATCCCTAATTTGCTAACTAAAAGTCCAAAAAAAAGCCTAATTCCTAGAGTTGATGAAGGGATGAAACAATATATGTTACATAACACAGGGCATGATCAGTGTTTATTCTCTTTTCCCTTGTTATAGCAACAAAACTGAATAATTTTGGATGTCATTTAAAAACTCTAATGAATGGAAAATTATGCCCTACTTTTAGTAAGTTCTCTGATTAGTCTAACCTTTCCTATTAATACATGTTTGTTAACGACATATACTTCTGTTAACTGTTTACTCACACTATTTGTTCACTTACATGAACAAAACAGCTCACATTTTTCTTACCAATTTGTAAGCTTTTTAATGTGATCAAGATATTCTACCTGTTCATGTTTCCCAAAAAAAGAATTTTTTCCCAATCTACCTATTTATTTTAGCTTTTAAAGGTTTCATCTAAGTTAAACTCTCAAGTAATGAAATTTGTTGACCTTAACCTTGGTGTCTACTCCCTAATCACAGGAAATCCTGTAATAGGAGGTCTGATATATTACTACCAGAGTTGATCTATATTCTTAACATATATATCTGAAATTATGATATAAAATATGAGAGAAGACTCTGATCTGACATTTCTCCCCTATTCTAAAGTAGGTGCCCCAATACCATACGCCAAGTAATTCTTCCTGTCCGTAGGTTCTGTGATAGTCTCATTANGGTCTGATATATTACTACCAGAGTTGATCTATATTCTTAACATATATATCTGAAATTATGATATAAAATATGAGAGAAGACTCTGATCTGACATTTCTCCCCTATTCTAAAGTAGGTGCCCCAATACCATACGCCAAGTAATTCTTCCTGTCCGTAGGTTCTGTGATAGTCTCATTATCATCTACTGAATTCTGATAAATAACAGGGTCAATTTCTTGCACTGCTGTTGCACTGGATGCTAACTACCAAAATGATTTAAACTACAAACCTCTGTTAAATGCGTCACTATTTCTAGAGCTAATATGTTCAACATTCTTCCCAAAATTTCTTCAATGAATATACTTCTCTAAGTTTATATTTCCAGATGAATACTAGAATTCTTCTGTGATACAGTTCCAAACCTATTGTGAAGTGGTATCAACTGTCAGTCTTACCCAGGAAAATCAGTGTTTTATCATTTTCTCAAATTTATTTCTCCTGGAAACTTTGAAAGGATTCTGCTTTTTTAAAAAAGGGAAATCATTTTTTCCTCACAAAAGTTTGGGCTAGAATTTTTATACTGTATAAACAAGAACTCTGTTTTCACTGACTACTTGAACTAGCTAGTACTGATATACAGAAATGCAATCAACTTCTGTATATTTTATATCTCACAAATTTACTAAATTTTCAAATTAATTCTGTGATCACTATAGCTGAAATATTTAATGTTTCTAAATACTGTTTTATTTTTCTTTTCAAAATCCATATTTTGCTTATTTTTCATATTTTACTGTAATAACCAGAGGACTTATCTCCAATCAATGGGTACTCTCTGCACTCTTTACCTTTAGTCTACAGTAGTTTCAAATCACTCCCATCTTTTAAAGGAAAAACCAAAAACCCCTCTCTTGCCCTCTGCTCTTCAGCTACTATGGCCCTCTCTTCCTTCTACATCACTCTCATCTCCTTTTAACTACCAAGCTTCATAAGTCACCTATACTTGCTGTCTTCACACCTCAGTTAATTTGCTTCTAACTTGCTATAACATAGCTTCTGTCCCCATCTTTCCACTGGAAGCACATCTCAAATATCCCTATGACCAAAACCAGACTCCTTTGTGACCCTAATCTTCTCCATGCTCTTGGCTGCTCTCAAGTACAATACCCACTCATCTGCTTGAAACTCCTATTGCTTTTTCTAACCCTATTCTTCTTGGTTTCCCTATTCATCTCTCTGGTTGTTCCCTTCTCTGTTTACCCTATGGACTTTAAGTGTTCCTTATGGCTTTCTTCTCAAATTTTTATTCTTTTTCAGTTCAGTTCAGTCACTCAGTTGTGTCCGACTCTTTGCGACCCCATGAATCACAGCACGCCAGGCCTCCCTGTCCAGCACCAACTCCCGGAGTTCACTCAGACTCATGTCCATCAAATCCGTGATGCCATCCAGCCATCTCATCCTCTGTCGTCCCCTTCTCCTGCCCCGAATCCCTCTCAGCATCAGAGTCTTTTCCAATGAGTCAACTCTTCACATGAGGCGGCCAAAGCTGGAGTTTCAGCTTTAGCATCATTCCTTCCAAAGAAATCCCAGGGCTGATCTCCTTCAAAATGGACTGGTTGGATCTCCTTGCAGTCTAAGGAGTCTCAAGAGTCTTCTCCACCACCACAGTTCAAAAGCATCAATTCTTCGGCGCTCAGCCTTCTTCACAGTCCAACTCTCACATCCATACATGACCACAGGAAAAACCATAGCCTTGACTAGATGGACCTTTGTTGGCAAAGTAATGTCTCTGCTTTTGAATATGCTATTTAGGTTGGTCATAACTTTCCTTCCAAGGAGTAAGCATCTTTTAATTTCATGGCTGCAATCACCATCTGCAGTGATTCTGGAGCCCCCCAAAATAAAGTCTGACACTGTTTCCACTGTTTCCCCATCTATTTCCCATGAAGTGATGGGAGCAGATGCCATGATCTTCGTTTTCTGAATGTTGAGCTTTAAGCCAACTTTTTCACTCTCCTCTTTCACTTTGATCAAGAGGCTTTTTAGTTCCTCTTCACTTTCTGCCATAAGGGTGGTGTCATCTGCATATCTGAGGTTATTGATATTTCTCCCGGCAATCTTGATTCCAGCTTGTGTTTCTTCCAGTCCAGCATTTCTCAGGATGTACTCTGCTTATAAGTTAAATCAGCAGGGTGACAATATACAGCCTTGACATACTCCTTTTCCTATCTGGAACCAGTCTGTTGTTCCATGTCCAGTTCTAACTGTTGCTTACTCTTCTTAGTCTACCTAATTTTCCTAGGTGTATTTCCATATATGGCTTCAATTATCACTGCAATTTCCAAATCTATAGCCATAGCCAAAACCTCAAAGTTTGAAGTTCAGAGTCACAAATCCCAGTACACACATTGGACATCTCCACTTGTATGTCCCATAGGAACTTCAAAATTAGTACATCCCAAAATGATGGTCTGCTTCATCCAGTCTCTAACTCCATCCTAACAAACTTGCCCTTCTTTTTATATTCTCCACCAAGTCAGTAAAGCCAGAATCCTAAAAGGGCAATCCACAATGAAAGCTTCACTCACTCCTCATATCTAACCAATTAAATGTGGAGGACAGCATGAGTTTATTTCCACTCTTTCTAGAAACCCCATTGAAGAGACAATAATAAAGCAATAAAAAAGGTACATAACCCCAAAAGACATAGAGAATGAAAAAAGTAATAGCAGAAGAAAAATGTTAAATTTAAGAAGCTCCAAAGAGAATGGACCAGCTTTGAAACCAAGAAGAACAGATAAAAATGAAACCTAATTACACAAGGTGGGGATAATACACACAAGGTGTATATCAATAACCTCCGATATGCAGATGACACCACCCTTATGGCAGAAAGTGAAGAGGAACTATAAAGCCTCTTGATGAGAGTGAAAGAGGAGAGTGAAAAAATTGGCTTAAAGCTCAACATTCAGAAAACGAAGATCATGGCATCTGCTCCCATCACTTCATGGGAAATAGATGGGGAAACAGTGGAAACAGTGTCAAACTTTATTTTGGGGGGCTCCAAAATCACTGCAGCCATGAAATTAAAAGAAGCTTACTCCTTGGAAGGAAAGTTATGACCAACCTAGACAGCATATTCAAAAGCAGAGATATTACTTTGCCAACAAAGGTCTGTCTAGTCAAGGCTATGGTTTTTCCAGTGGTCATGTATGGATGTGAGAATTGGACTGTGAAGAAAGCTGAGCACCGAAGAATTGATGCTTTTGAACTGTGGTGTTGGAGAAGACTCTTGAGAGTCCCCTGAACTGCAAGGAGATCCAACCAGTCCATTTTGAAGGAGATCAGCCCTGGGTGTTCTTTGGAAGGAATGATGCTAAAGCTGAAACTCCAATACTCTGGCCACCTCATGTGAAAAGTTGACTCANGAAGAAAGCTAAGCACCGAAGAATTGATGCTTTTGAACTGTGGTGTTGGAGAAGACTCTTGAGAGTCCCCTGGACTGCAAGGAGATCCAACCAGTCCATTCTAAAGGAGATCAGTCCTGGGTGTTCATTGGAAGGACTGATGCTGAAGCTGAAACTCCAATACTTTGGCCACCTCATGCGAAGAGTTGACTCATTGGAGAAGACTCTGATACTGGGAGGGATTGGGAGCAGGAGGAGAAGAGGATGACAGAGGATGAGACGGCTGGATGGCATCACTGACTCGATGGACGTGAGTTTGGGTAAACTCCGGGAGTTGGTGATGGACAGGGAGGCCTGGTGGGGAAGGCAATGGCACCCCACCCCAGTACTCTTGCCTGGAAAATCCAGTGGACGGAGGAGCCTGGTGGGCTGCAGTCCATGGGGTCGCTAACAGTCGGGCTGACTGAGTGACTTCACTTTCACTTTTCTCTTTCATGCATTGGAGAAGGAAATGGCAACCCACTCCAGTATTCTTGCCTGGAGAATCCCAGGGACAGGGGAGCCTGGTGGGCTGCTGTCTATGGGGTCACACAGAGTCGGACACGACTGAAGTGACTTAGCAGCAGCAGCAGCAGCAGGGAGGCCTGGCGTGCTGTGATTCATGGGGTCGCAAAGAGTTGGACACAGCCGAGTGACTGAACTGAACTGAACTGAACTCGTAAACTTGCTTTGAATTTTGCACCTTTATGGTTACCTATTCTATAACTAGCATAGGTGCAAATATAAGGATCTTTGTTGCTCTAAACTTGAGTTTCTAGATTTAGAAGATAAAATCCAGGACATCTAGTTAAATTTGAATTTCACATACAATAAATAATATTCAGTATAAAAATTAGCATGCAATATACTAAAAATTATTATTTATAAAAAAATTTAAGCTTCACTGAGTGCCCTGTGTTTTATCTGGCAACCTTATTCTGAAAAGATCTTTCCCTAGAGAGCAGAGCAGCAAAACATCTGGAATAAAGGGAAAGTTCTGTGGTCCTTTTTCCTACTAAGTAAAGCTGTAGCGGCCAACTAATCAGTCTTTCTTGAAATGTACTTCCCCTTTACTTCCCAGAAGGATTAAAATGGTATAAAGTAAAAAGCACAGGCAAGCAGCCCATTAAAATAGAAAGAGAAATTCGAAAGAAATAAAAAGGGATGAGGAAGTTTGAACTCCAAAAGCCATATGGTTGTGGTTGATCTTTACTTTGCTTCTTAACTTCTTGGAAGCCCAAAGCCAAAAGAAAACTTGGTCTGATACAAGGACCCAGGCAACCAAGGCTTTTGTTTGGTCCCAATTCTCGGAGGCCTTTATCATAAGGGTCATTATACATAAAACAGCATGCTAGCCAGTGTGGTCCCAAGGGAAGGCAGCTTAGGGAGGCCCAATCCCCGAAACACCTGGCCTGAGGCTCAGCTTGGCCTCAGCCTGTCACTTCTGCTCTTTCACCTCATTTATTCATCTGGAATGTGACTTGCCACACTAAACACCTTACAAATATCAGATATTATCACTAGAGCTAGGACTAAGGACACCAAGACCAGTAATAATAATAGCGCATTCTGCAAGGGCTTTATGAAACACACATAAGCACTCTTCAAATGACTGTCATTACATTCACCCTTGATTTAAAAGACTAGGACACAACCTTAAAAACCAACGTAATATTGTAAACTAATTAACCTCCAATTAAATGAATTTATATTAAAATAAATTAAAAAAATGTAATTCAACAAAGGCCTTTTAGGCAAGGTAGGTCAAAAAACGAAAGCCATTCCTGGCTGACCACCTGTCTCTTGAACTTCTCAAACAAGTGATGCTCACGGCTGTGGCATCACAGAGCATGGGGATGTCAATGAGTCTTTCCTTTACCATTGCTAATAATCTCTGCAGCCTGGCACCTGAGAATAAGTTATCTTGACGTAAAAGCAAGCCACAAGCAAATGGGAGTGCCCATCCAGACCCAAGGCAGAACTGCAGGCTGGACTTCTTTCTTTTCTTTTTTTAAATTTTGATCCAAGTTCCCTGACCAAAGATTGGACCCTCACTCGCTGCAGTGGAGGCTCAGAGTCTTAACCACTGGACCGCAGGAAGTCCCTAAACTTCTTTCAAGGAATTGGCAATGGCTGGCCAGAGTGGCAAGAGAAGGAAAGATATGTGTCTGGGGATACCACTGGATTTGCAGATAGGCTCTGGAATGCAAACGCTTAGTCACTGCGAATTGGCTGCCAGGAGCCTAGTGTATCAATGTGACTATCACTAGGTCCTTTTTGCATCAGCCACATTTATATGGGGCCCTCTTCCCTTTCGAAACAGACGGGCAGAGGGCTGGTTCTCCTTTTGCTCACAGAGTTCCTAGAAAAAATATGCTTCTTTTTAGAGATAACTATTAAGTATAATAATTATTATTACAGATGTAATCATTACATACTGTGCTGTTTTTATATGCCTATTTCATTAAACCCTTGTAAAAAAAAATATGTTCTATTATTACTTCCATTTTACTGTGAGAAAATCAGTTGAAGATGATCTTTCTACCTGATGAGTAGGGGAAAAAAGACCCTGGGACTCTGGAAAAGAACACCGTTCAATTTTCTATTCTTATTGATTTATAAATCTGGTTTACTTTAACTAGAAGATGTACAAGGCCTGAGGACTGATTAATTATTCACAAATATAAATAGTGATTGAGTACCTGCTAAGAGAAGAGTTTTAAGCTAATCACAGAAGGAATGTGCAGATGGCTGCTGTCCACACAGGCTTGCAGTCTAGTATGGTCTACAAATTAACCAAGAGAGCATATCCACGCCCTCAGGAAGGTGTGACCTTAGGTCACCTCCCTCTGACCAACAGCCTTTGTGGTGGTGAATTTAAATATCAAAGGCAGCCCTAGGTGCCTGATGAGAGAGCTTGCTTTGTACCCGATTGGGTCCCCCAGGCCCATCTAGGTCCCCAGGCCAACAAAGGTCCGTCTAGTCAAAACTATGGTCTTTCCAGTGGTCCTGTATGGATGTGAGAGTTGGACTATAAAGAAAGCTGAGCTCTGAAGAATTGGTGCTTTTGAACTGTGGTGTTGGAGAAGACTCTTGAGAGTCCCTTAGACTACAAGGAGATCAAACTAGTCCATCCTAAAGGAAATTAGTCCTGAATATTCATTGGAAGGACTGATGCTGAAGTTGAAACTCCAATACTTTGGCCACCTGATGTCATTGAAGAACTGACTCATTGTAGAGAGAGAAGTGCCACCTGATACTGGGAAAGACTGAAGGCGGGAGGAGAAGGGGACAACAGAGGATGAGATGGTTGGATGGCATCACCAACTCAATGGACGTGAGTTTGAGTAAACTCTGAGAGTTGGTGATGGACAGGAAAGCCTGGCGTGCTGCAGTCCATGGGGTCGCAAAGAGTCAGACATGACTGAGCGACTGAACTGAACTGAACTGAGTCCCCCAGGAAAAGGAGGGTATAGAAATCAAATGTAATTCTCAGGGCCTCAGAAAGTTTGGTCCAGCTGGCAGGCTGTTTTGCTGGTACTTTCGAATGAGGTTCCTGATCCTTCCGGATACATGCAGGCCCTTCAGACTTCAGAAGTTCTGAGTGATCCTGTCACTGAAGGGATCACTGGCTGGCCCTATTTTGCATCAAAATAGTGACTGTCACCCCTCGGGCAGAGAACAGAGGAGCAAGTGTGAGGGTGGGCTCTGTAACTCATTCTGAAAATGGGCAGCGTCAGCCAGTGGAGTGAGGGTGGAAGCCACAATGTGCGGTGGCACTTCTCTCTCGACAGAGGGCATCCCTTAGCCAGATCTCAGAGCCAGGGATCACCACCAGGAGCCCTCTGGGGGGAAGACCAGTAGGCCCTCCCTGGGACCACAGAGCCCTACTACTGGGATTTGGGGCAACCTGAAACTTCCTCAGAGAGGATGCCCTGGTTCTCCCTGTTTCCCTAGCCAGTGGCCTGCCCTCCAGAGCCTTTCCCTTTGCTTTGTGTATGTCTCGCATTTTTAAACAGCACTTTCTCAGAACAGATGCTTCTTCCCTCCTTCCTGGTGGCCTTTCTGCACAAACAGCACATTGCCTGCTTCTGTCATCTTAATGGAGGGAAGGGGAGAAACATGCTAATCATGCTATTTTTCTCTTCCTTCTGCCTGCAAGAGCTATGTGAGCCACGGGTCCTCTCTCCTCTTCAGTTTCTCTCTGTGCTTAACTCCCCAAGAAGGAGCTGTCCCCTGGGACCTCTCACCAAGCCTGCTTCCACTTTGGCCAGTGGGGTTCTTTTTTAACAGATACCCTTTTACCCTAGATCTCTACTTCCTTTGACCTCCTAGGAGTCAGGTTGCCTTGCAGTCACTGCTAATGTCTTTATTTCAGATTCCCCTGTAGATTAAAGACTGAGTTGAAATTTGTGGAGGCCACCAGCACCAGAGAAGAGTGAATCACCGTAAGATGGCATCTCAAGTTATGCTAGCGCCGCCTCCTCCCGGGGCTGCTGCAGCACACAGCTCCAGGGGGCACCGTTCACACAGGGCTGTGCACCTATCTGATAGTCTTACAGTGCCATGCACAGATGTCATATAAAACAAGCACAGTGCTCAGTCATAAAACGGACATAACGCAACAAAATTCTGGGGCTTTTTGCTCATTATGACGACTGTAGCCATTTTGAAATATCATATAGATTCCCCTCCATTGCTCTCTGCTTGGTGCCATAAACTCAAGGGTAGCCCACCCACTGAGGGGTCCAGCACTGAGCAAACCTGCCGGAAGCTTAGGTGCCCCCGTGAGAATGAGAGTGGGCACAATCCTGAGAAACAGAAGGGTGAGAAAAGCATCAGGGTCTCCCTTCTAGAAGAGCAACTCACATCTGAGAGGACTGCACCTGAGAGGATCTGAAATGCAAACAGGATAGACTCCAAGACTTCTACCAGCCTTGCCCAGTTGTTAAGTGATGTCACACACCATGGTCATGGGGATTCTCTGCCTCTTCAGTACAGAATTTGTCCCCCAGACCTACCTTTGCAGGGGCAGTGCTGAGTAACATTGGCCAGGCAGGTCTCCTCCCACTTCCCAGCAAAGCAGAAGGTGGGCTACAGCAGGGGTCCTGTGTCAGAGTGCAGGTGTGTCACTTGGTGCCTAGCCAAGGAAACCAAACCTCATAAGTACTTAAAGCAGAGAGGATTTAATACAGGAAATAAGTTACTCAGGTTTCTTGGCTGCGGTCCCAGGAGAGTCAGAGACAAGGATTCCAGTGCAAGCAGTTTCACAGAGAGGTGACCCCAGGGAATACAAATAGAGAAGCAATGGGATGGGCAAGAGAACAAAACCAGTTTGAAGGGCCCATTAGCAAACATATTCCCAGTGTGGAGACAGAGCCCAATCCCAGGGAACCCTGGAAACCAGTGTAGCCTCAGGGTTAGCCCAGCCCCAGTGGAGAGGGGGAGATGGGAGTGTTTCTGTATCAACACTCCTGAATGAGTGTTGAGTTGAGGCTACTTCTGGGAACATCCATTCTCCAGCTTGCGCTAGACGTAGGTTGAGCATGTTAAAGTGGTTAGTGAGTCTCAGATGTTCCAGTAAGTAGCCTTGGGTTACTTAGAAGATAAGTGTGGGGCGCCTTAGTGTCTGCTTTGGCAGGTGATGAAAGAGTTGAGAAGCCAAACGAAAGATAGTGGGCAAGAGCCGAAAGGGCCTGCTAACTTCTAGGCTGGAAAGACGACAGTGGGAAGCCAGGTTCCTGGACCCAGGGGTTAGGATCATGGCTAGCAAATGGAACCAAGAAGAGAGAGATGGTCTTGCAGGAGCAGAAAAATGGAGAAGATGCAGCGACTGCCAGAGAGACACTGCCCAAGACGGAAGTAGGAGGAAAATAACCTTGGCTCTTCTCTTCCTCCCTTCAGTCTCTCACCAGAGATCAAGCCTAGCAGGGAGCCAGCTAACAGGGGATTTGGAAAGTGGAGTCTGCAAGGGCTGGTGCCCACCCCCTCACCCTGCACCTCCTAAAGCCCCTCACCTCCACCTATGTTACACAGCAAAGCGGGGAAGAGCAAGGAAAAGATTTAAATGTAAACTGGCCTAGGATGGCCCTGGAGGGCATGAAATCAGTTTCCCTCACCACCTCCTCCCTGCACGTACTCCTGCACTAGCAGATGGAGAAAAGCTCCAGATGAGGATCTATCAGCCCCCAGGGACCACAGACTCCTTGGAATGTGAGTGATCACACCTCCCTCCTAAGTGGGTAACCAGGTAGTAACTCCAGTGTTCATGAAGCACAGGATCCATTCAGGTTGACCGCAAATCCCTAGGAGTAGGGCAGAGGACCACATGGGATCTGGAGGAGGGCAGCTTCGATTTCCACTGTAGGGACTGGGGGCCTCAGAAGCGCTGAGGGAACAGTACAAAGACTGCTGTGGTAAAGATGCAGTGTTACCACAAGTCCATCCATGGTTCGGCTGCGTTTTCTAAACTATATCCTGCTGCTGCTGCTGCTGCTAAGTCACTTTGGTCATGTCCGACTCTGTGCGACCCCATAGACGGCAGCCCACCAGGCTCCCTTGTCCCTGGGATTCTCCAGGCAAGAACCCTGGAGTGGGTTGCCATTTCCTTCTCCAACGCATGAAAGAGAAAAGTGAAAGTGAAGTCGCTCAGTCGTGTCTGACTCCTAGCGACCCCATGGACTGCAGCCCACCAGGCTCCTCCGTCTATGGGATTTTCCAGGCAGGAGTACTGGAGTGGGGTGCCATAAATATAATAACTGAATATTTCTTCTGATAGATTCAAAATGCGTGCTTGCATGTTACAAACTCTGAGAAGTCCTAAAACACTTCTCAAAACTTCCTTCAGTCTGGAATGCCACCCCTTCCCATTTTTCTCAATGTGGAGTACCTTTTACAATCTCAAGGGAAAAATCTTCCATAGCACAAAGTTTAAGAAATACTAAAGAATCCTTGGTAAGAAGAGTGTTGCTATGTCTAGGACAAGGACTTTATACAGTTTCTGGTAAGGTCGTGAACTAAAAAAAGTATGATAAGCAACTAAATATCAGAAAAACCGCCTGAGTGCTGAGGCCAGCTTCCACTGGCTTGTGAGAACCAGTGTTAAATTTCCTAGAATTTTAAGAGCTGGTTGATAAAACAGCCATTATTAAAAATAAAATCATATGTGCTTATAACTAAATATGTTCTACTAAAAACAGAGGTAATAAATACTCAAAACTCATTCCTGTGTAATTATTTGACGATTATCTGGTCCATGGATGATTTATGTCCATTGTCAGTACAGTGGAAATGCTGTATAGTGGTGAGATATTGTGCTTCTCTCCCCAGCTTCCTGTTCAGTGAAGTCCCATTGGTAGCTTAAAATCAGTCAGGAGTACTTTACTACAGAAATCAGAAAATGCTATAGTTCAAGGTTTGACTTATCATTTTATCATTTGTCTAGACTTACAAAAAGATTAAATGTTAATGTAGATTAAACTTAAAAGCTGTTGTTCTATAGAATGCTCTGTGAATAACACACACACATAAAATGAGAAAATATTCTTCCAATATGCAAAAACTATAACCTGATTCAGCAAAGGAATAGCTAACATCACTGATGAATAAGTGAGGTTCTGACATGCACAGTAC
The DNA here is from genome assembly GCA_006410675.1 of Oreotragus oreotragus. NCBI lineage: Eukaryota > Metazoa > Chordata > Mammalia > Artiodactyla > Bovidae > Oreotragus > Oreotragus oreotragus. The sequence goes on along the minus strand of SJYX01008646.1, from coordinate 105,403 downwards.
CAAGCTGAAAGAGGTTTCTGTTTAGTGGATATAATCTGTACAAGGGAAAGAAATCATTTAACAATAGATTACATATCAGAGAAATGATGATAAATTGATCGGGGAAAGAGAAAACTGGATGCAGCTCCATTTGTTAAATCATGGTTCAGTTGCAACTATAGCTTGGCTGCAGATACAAGAGCTCAGCAAAAATCGACTAAAGCATTTCATGAGAATCAATTGGTTATATGGAATTGACAGTAAGGAGTATTGTATATTTTATTATTATTTGTAAATTGTGTGCTGCACATCCTTTACATCAGTAACATTTATAATAAACTTACACACATACATACTGAATGGTTCCTTTTTCCCCAGAGAGCTGGTTGTTAAACCTTTAACAGGACACCGCAGATGAAGTACATTCATTTAAAGGAGATTCTGCCCCATAGATTATACTGTATTGAGACACTGAAGATGTCATCTGATACAGATATCTCTGGGCTTCCCAGTGGTGCTAGTGGTAAAGAATCATCTGTCAGTGCAGGAGATGTAAGAAATGTGGGTTTGATCCCTGGGTTAGGAAGATCCCCAGGATGAAGGCATGGAAACCCATTCCAGTATTCGTGCCTGACAGACTACGGGTCCACAGGGTTGCAAAGGACATGACTGAAGCAACTTAGCATGCATGCGCAGATAGCTCTACATGGTAGAGTACTGTCTCTCATCCAAAGAATCACACGCCAGTGTTTCTTTCAATTTAATCCATTAAGTATTTCTTGAGCACCTATTGTGTGCTAGAGAGGTTTCAGTAAATTATGAAGTCCTAGAATTTAAGAAATATTTGAGCTTAACATTCTCATTTTTCAATTTGAGCTAAAACAGAATATAAAATTCATCATTTAAAGTATACAATTCAGTGGGGTTTCTTTTAGTTTATTCACAATGTTATGCAACTGTCACTACTATCTAGTTTCAGAACATTTTTATCATCCTCCCAAAAGAATCCACCTGCAAAGGAGAAGACGCAGGAGACACTGGCGTGCTGCAGTCCATGGGGTCGCAAAGAGTCAGACATGACTGAGCGACTGAACTGAACTGAACTGAGTCCCCCAGGAAAAGGAGGGTATAGAAATCAAATGTAATTCTCAGGGCCTCAGAAAGTTTGGTCCAGCTGGCAGGCTGTTTTGCTGGTACTTTCGAATGAGGTTCCTGATCCTTCCGGATACATGCAGGCCCTTCAGACTTCAGAAGTTCTGAGTGATCCTGTCACTGAAGGGATCACTGGCTGGCCCTATTTTGCATCAAAATAGTGACTGTCACCCCTCGGGCAGAGAACAGAGGAGCAAGTGTGAGGGTGGGCTCTGTAACTCATTCTGAAAATGGGCAGCGTCAGCCAGTGGAGTGAGGGTGGAAGCCACAATGTGCGGTGGCACTTCTCTCTCGACAGAGGGCATCCCTTAGCCAGATCTCAGAGCCAGGGATCACCACCAGGAGCCCTCTGGGGGGAAGACCAGTAGGCCCTCCCTGGGACCACAGAGCCCTACTACTGGGATTTGGGGCAACCTGAAACTTCCTCAGAGAGGATGCCCTGGTTCTCCCTGTTTCCCTAGCCAGTGGCCTGCCCTCCAGAGCCTTTCCCTTTGCTTTGTGTATGTCTCGCATTTTTAAACAGCACTTTCTCAGAACAGATGCTTCTTCCCTCCTTCCTGGTGGCCTTTCTGCACAAACAGCACATTGCCTGCTTCTGTCATCTTAATGGAGGGAAGGGGAGAAACATGCTAATCATGCTATTTTTCTCTTCCTTCTGCCTGCAAGAGCTATGTGAGCCACGGGTCCTCTCTCCTCTTCAGTTTCTCTCTGTGCTTAACTCCCCAAGAAGGAGCTGTCCCCTGGGACCTCTCACCAAGCCTGCTTCCACTTTGGCCAGTGGGGTTCTTTTTTAACAGATACCCTTTTACCCTAGATCTCTACTTCCTTTGACCTCCTAGGAGTCAGGTTGCCTTGCAGTCACTGCTAATGTCTTTATTTCAGATTCCCCTGTAGATTAAAGACTGAGTTGAAATTTGTGGAGGCCACCAGCACCAGAGAAGAGTGAATCACCGTAAGATGGCATCTCAAGTTATGCTAGCGCCGCCTCCTCCCGGGGCTGCTGCAGCACACAGCTCCAGGGGGCACCGTTCACACAGGGCTGTGCACCTATCTGATAGTCTTACAGTGCCATGCACAGATGTCATATAAAACAAGCACAGTGCTCAGTCATAAAACGGACATAACGCAACAAAATTCTGGGGCTTTTTGCTCATTATGACGACTGTAGCCATTTTGAAATATCATATAGATTCCCCTCCATTGCTCTCTGCTTGGTGCCATAAACTCAAGGGTAGCCCACCCACTGAGGGGTCCAGCACTGAGCAAACCTGCCGGAAGCTTAGGTGCCCCCGTGAGAATGAGAGTGGGCACAATCCTGAGAAACAGAAGGGTGAGAAAAGCATCAGGGTCTCCCTTCTAGAAGAGCAACTCACATCTGAGAGGACTGCACCTGAGAGGATCTGAAATGCAAACAGGATAGACTCCAAGACTTCTACCAGCCTTGCCCAGTTGTTAAGTGATGTCACACACCATGGTCATGGGGATTCTCTGCCTCTTCAGTACAGAATTTGTCCCCCAGACCTACCTTTGCAGGGGCAGTGCTGAGTAACATTGGCCAGGCAGGTCTCCTCCCACTTCCCAGCAAAGCAGAAGGTGGGCTACAGCAGGGGTCCTGTGTCAGAGTGCAGGTGTGTCACTTGGTGCCTAGCCAAGGAAACCAAACCTCATAAGTACTTAAAGCAGAGAGGATTTAATACAGGAAATAAGTTACTCAGGTTTCTTGGCTGCGGTCCCAGGAGAGTCAGAGACAAGGATTCCAGTGCAAGCAGTTTCACAGAGAGGTGACCCCAGGGAATACAAATAGAGAAGCAATGGGATGGGCAAGAGAACAAAACCAGTTTGAAGGGCCCATTAGCAAACATATTCCCAGTGTGGAGACAGAGCCCAATCCCAGGGAACCCTGGAAACCAGTGTAGCCTCAGGGTTAGCCCAGCCCCAGTGGAGAGGGGGAGATGGGAGTGTTTCTGTATCAACACTCCTGAATGAGTGTTGAGTTGAGGCTACTTCTGGGAACATCCATTCTCCAGCTTGCGCTAGACGTAGGTTGAGCATGTTAAAGTGGTTAGTGAGTCTCAGATGTTCCAGTAAGTAGCCTTGGGTTACTTAGAAGATAAGTGTGGGGCGCCTTAGTGTCTGCTTTGGCAGGTGATGAAAGAGTTGAGAAGCCAAACGAAAGATAGTGGGCAAGAGCCGAAAGGGCCTGCTAACTTCTAGGCTGGAAAGACGACAGTGGGAAGCCAGGTTCCTGGACCCAGGGGTTAGGATCATGGCTAGCAAATGGAACCAAGAAGAGAGAGATGGTCTTGCAGGAGCAGAAAAATGGAGAAGATGCAGCGACTGCCAGAGAGACACTGCCCAAGACGGAAGTAGGAGGAAAATAACCTTGGCTCTTCTCTTCCTCCCTTCAGTCTCTCACCAGAGATCAAGCCTAGCAGGGAGCCAGCTAACAGGGGATTTGGAAAGTGGAGTCTGCAAGGGCTGGTGCCCACCCCCTCACCCTGCACCTCCTAAAGCCCCTCACCTCCACCTATGTTACACAGCAAAGCGGGGAAGAGCAAGGAAAAGATTTAAATGTAAACTGGCCTAGGATGGCCCTGGAGGGCATGAAATCAGTTTCCCTCACCACCTCCTCCCTGCACGTACTCCTGCACTAGCAGATGGAGAAAAGCTCCAGATGAGGATCTATCAGCCCCCAGGGACCACAGACTCCTTGGAATGTGAGTGATCACACCTCCCTCCTAAGTGGGTAACCAGGTAGTAACTCCAGTGTTCATGAAGCACAGGATCCATTCAGGTTGACCGCAAATCCCTAGGAGTAGGGCAGAGGACCACATGGGATCTGGAGGAGGGCAGCTTCGATTTCCACTGTAGGGACTGGGGGCCTCAGAAGCGCTGAGGGAACAGTACAAAGACTGCTGTGGTAAAGATGCAGTGTTACCACAAGTCCATCCATGGTTCGGCTGCGTTTTCTAAACTATATCCTGCTGCTGCTGCTGCTGCTAAGTCACTTTGGTCATGTCCGACTCTGTGCGACCCCATAGACGGCAGCCCACCAGGCTCCCTTGTCCCTGGGATTCTCCAGGCAAGAACCCTGGAGTGGGTTGCCATTTCCTTCTCCAACGCATGAAAGAGAAAAGTGAAAGTGAAGTCGCTCAGTCGTGTCTGACTCCTAGCGACCCCATGGACTGCAGCCCACCAGGCTCCTCCGTCTATGGGATTTTCCAGGCAGGAGTACTGGAGTGGGGTGCCATAAATATAATAACTGAATATTTCTTCTGATAGATTCAAAATGCGTGCTTGCATGTTACAAACTCTGAGAAGTCCTAAAACACTTCTCAAAACTTCCTTCAGTCTGGAATGCCACCCCTTCCCATTTTTCTCAATGTGGAGTACCTTTTACAATCTCAAGGGAAAAATCTTCCATAGCACAAAGTTTAAGAAATACTAAAGAATCCTTGGTAAGAAGAGTGTTGCTATGTCTAGGACAAGGACTTTATACAGTTTCTGGTAAGGTCGTGAACTAAAAAAAGTATGATAAGCAACTAAATATCAGAAAAACCGCCTGAGTGCTGAGGCCAGCTTCCACTGGCTTGTGAGAACCAGTGTTAAATTTCCTAGAATTTTAAGAGCTGGTTGATAAAACAGCCATTATTAAAAATAAAATCATATGTGCTTATAACTAAATATGTTCTACTAAAAACAGAGGTAATAAATACTCAAAACTCATTCCTGTGTAATTATTTGACGATTATCTGGTCCATGGATGATTTATGTCCATTGTCAGTACAGTGGAAATGCTGTATAGTGGTGAGATATTGTGCTTCTCTCCCCAGCTTCCTGTTCAGTGAAGTCCCATTGGTAGCTTAAAATCAGTCAGGAGTACTTTACTACAGAAATCAGAAAATGCTATAGTTCAAGGTTTGACTTATCATTTTATCATTTGTCTAGACTTACAAAAAGATTAAATGTTAATGTAGATTAAACTTAAAAGCTGTTGTTCTATAGAATGCTCTGTGAATAACACACACACATAAAATGAGAAAATATTCTTCCAATATGCAAAAACTATAACCTGATTCAGCAAAGGAATAGCTAACATCACTGATGAATAAGTGAGGTTCTGACATGCACAGTACCAAGCTGAAAGAGGTTTCTGTTTAGTGGATATAATCTGTACAAGGGAAAGAAATCATTTAACAATAGATTACATATCAGAGAAATGATGATAAATTGATCGGGGAAAGAGAAAACTGGATGCAGCTCCATTTGTTAAATCATGGTTCAGTTGCAACTATAGCTTGGCTGCAGATACAAGAGCTCAGCAAAAATCGACTAAAGCATTTCATGAGAATCAATTGGTTATATGGAATTGACAGTAAGGAGTATTGTATATTTTATTATTATTTGTAAATTGTGTGCTGCACATCCTTTACATCAGTAACATTTATAATAAACTTACACACATACATACTGAATGGTTCCTTTTTCCCCAGAGAGCTGGTTGTTAAACCTTTAACAGGACACCGCAGATGAAGTACATTCATTTAAAGGAGATTCTGCCCCATAGATTATACTGTATTGAGACACTGAAGATGTCATCTGATACAGATATCTCTGGGCTTCCCAGTGGTGCTAGTGGTAAAGAATCATCTGTCAGTGCAGGAGATGTAAGAAATGTGGGTTTGATCCCTGGGTTAGGAAGATCCCCAGGATGAAGGCATGGAAACCCATTCCAGTATTCGTGCCTGACAGACTACGGGTCCACAGGGTTGCAAAGGACATGACTGAAGCAACTTAGCATGCATGCGCAGATAGCTCTACATGGTAGAGTACTGTCTCTCATCCAAAGAATCACACGCCAGTGTTTCTTTCAATTTAATCCATTAAGTATTTCTTGAGCACCTATTGTGTGCTAGAGAGGTTTCAGTAAATTATGAAGTCCTAGAATTTAAGAAATATTTGAGCTTAACATTCTCATTTTTCAATTTGAGCTAAAACAGAATATAAAATTCATCATTTAAAGTATACAATTCAGTGGGGTTTCTTTTAGTTTATTCACAATGTTATGCAACTGTCACTACTATCTAGTTTCAGAACATTTTTATCATCCTCCCAAAAGAATCCACCTGCAAAGGAGAAGACGCAGGAGACACGGGTTCTATCCCTGGATTGGGGAGGTCCCCTGGAGAAGAAAATGGCACCCCACTCCAGTATTCTTACCTGGAAAACCCCATGGACAGAGGAGCCTGGTGGGCTACAGTCCATGGGGTTGCAAAGAGTCCAGCACGACTGGGCAGGCACTCAACTCAACTCAAAGAAATCTTGTACCAGTTAAGTAGTTACTCCACATTTCTCCCTCCCCCTAGCCCCTGGCAAGCACTCATCTACTTTGTCTCTCCATAGACTTGCCAGCTCTAGACATTTCATGTACATGAAAAATGTCATTTACGTTGAAATACTACAACACACGGCTCTTGTCTCTGGTTTCTGTCACTAGCATGTTTGCAAGGTTCACCCGCATCCTGCGTCCTTTTTACAGCTTTATTCCTTCTTATGCCTGAATATATCTGTGGGGTGGATATACCACATTTGAAAATTCATTTTTATTCACTCATCAGTTGATGTACATTGAGTTTCAGTTTCTTTGGCTATTGTGAAGAATGTTGCTAAGGATGTTCATGTATAAGTTTTTGTGCGAACATGTTTTCAGTTCTCTTAGGTATGGAATTGCTAGCGAATACGGCAATTCAGCTTAACTTTTCAAGGAACTATTAGACTATTTTTCACCGCAGCTCACCATTTGACATTCTCACCAGCCATGTATGAGGCAAACGCTTCAAGCTGAAATGGAGGGTTCTGCAGCCCAGGAAGATTAAATGACTTGCATAAAGTTATCAAATCACCTGTGTACACTTGGTGCTCCTTTTACCAGTGGCCCACTCAAAGGCCAATACAAGATGCTCTTTCTTCTGTAAAACTTAGGACAGGAAAAAACTTTTCAATGTTGATGAAAACAAAAAGGATGAGTTTTCAGGTAAGCTGAGCTCACCATAAAATGAAATTAATCAGAATCCCCAGCTTGTTCTCTTACTAACACCTGCCCGCTCGCTTCACCCTCACCGACCCAGCTTCTCAAAGTTCTGTTCTATAAATGTCGACTCTCCAATAACACACCAATAACTTTTCAGTAACACTCAGGATTAACACCCCAGACAGTAAGATCACTGTTAGCACCCACATTTAAGGTACTTTTCTGAGAGCTAAGCCCTAATCTTTATCCTGCTTTTAGTCCTTGTTTTGTCATTCTTTTCCCAGGCTGTTATGAAAGCAGCTTCTCTGGTCTCAGGGCTTCCTCAGTGGGGATATCTATATCCTATCAGTCCCCAGACAACTACTCAAACAAAGACTAATCAAGTGGTTCTCCAGTTGTAAATAACACCAAGCATTTCTCAGGGTTCAAACCCTTCCTGACTTAGGCTCCTCCTCCCTTTCCGGTTAATATCTACACTCAGTCACTCAGTTAGCACTCAAGCTGGACCAAAAGAACTGAGATCTTGCAACATGCCCAGCATCTTCATGCTTTCAAGATTTTTTAAAATCATAGTTCATCCAAAAAAACAAGTGTCAGTTCTGGTATTCAAATTAACACATTTCTTGCTTTCAAAGATCAAACTCACAGCTCTCATTGTAGGTGAAACTCTCATTAAGCAGATTATAACAATAGAAGCTGATAAAGAAAATAATAGATTTGCAAAGTGCAGAAGTAGAGCAAAATGGGAAATTATTAACTCTCTCTAGGAGTAGTGCACAAAAAGCTTCACAGAGAATGTAATAAAGGCTTTGAAGAATGAAGAGAAGTCTACTGAGTAAGCATGGAGGAAAAACAGTCCAGGCAGAAGGAAACAGCCATTGAAAAGGCAGAGTGGCAAAAACAGAAAGACATGTGAGAGCAGTTCTGGAGAGCTGGGCAGAAAGAGACAGGCTGGAGAATAACAGGAATTGGCCCTGGTCCGTGGGTGAGGGATAAAGGCCTTGTGTGCTAACTAAAGAGTGTGCACTTAGCTTTAAGCAGAGGACGTGTGTTTAGCTAGCTAACTTGGGGATCACACTAGAAGTGGATTTGAAGGGCCCCAAAGAATGGAGTTTTCCAAATTTGCTGGCATATTGAGTGCACCACTTTCACAGCATCATCTTTTAGGATTTGAAATAGCTCAACTGGGATTCCATCACCCCTACTAGCTTTGTTCGTAGTGATGCTTTCTAAGGCCCACTTGACTTCACATTCCAGGATGTCTGGCTCTAGGTGAGCGATCACACCATCGTGATTATCTCGGTCATGAAGATCTTTTTTTCTACAGTTCTTCTGTGTATTCTTGCCACCTCGTCTTAATATCTTCTGCTTCTGTTAGGTCCATACCTTTTCTGTCCTTTATCGAGTCCATCTTTGCATGAAATGTTCCCTTGGTATCTCTAATTTTCTTGAAGAGATCTCTAGTCTTTCCCATTCTGTTGTTTTACTCTATTTCTTTGCATTGATAGCAGAGGAAGGCTTTCTTATCTCTCCTTGCTATTCTTTGGAACTCTGCATTCAGATGCTTATATCTTTCCTTTTCTCCTTTGCTTTTCTTCTCTTCTTTTCACAGCTATTTGTAAGGCCTCCTCAGACAGGCATTTTGCTTTTTTGCATTTCTTTTTCTTGGGGATGGTCTTGATCCCTGTCTCCTGTACAATGTCATGAACCTCCATCCATAGTTCATCAGGCACTCTGTCTATCAGATCTAGTCCCTTAAATCTATTTCTCACTTCCACTGTATAATCATAAGGGATTTGATTTAGGTCATACCTGAATGGTCTAGTGGATTTCCCTGCTGCTGCTGCTGCTAAGTTGCTTCAGTCGTGTCCGACTTTGTGCGACCCCATAGACAGCAGCCCACCAGGCTCCCCCGTCCCTGGGATTCTCCAGGCAAGAACAATGGAGTGGGTTGCCATTTCTTTCTCCAATGCATGAAAATGAAAAGTGAAAGTGAAGTCGCTCAGTTGTGTCTGACTCTCAGCAACCCCATGGACTGCAGCTCACCAGGCTCCTCCGTCCATGGGATTTTCCAGGCAAGAGTACTGGAGTGAGGTGCCATTGCCTTCTCCAGTGGATTTCCCTACTTTCTTCAATTTCCCCAATTTCTTCTTGAATTTGGCAATAAGGAGTTCATGATCTGAGCCACAGTCAGCTCCCAGTCTTGTTTTTGCTGACTGTATAGGGCTTCTCCATCTTTGCCTGCAAAGAATATAATCAATCTGATTTTGGTGTTGACCATCTGGTGATGTCCATGTGTAGAGTCTTCTCTTGTGTTGTTGGAAGAAGGTGTTTGCTATGACCAGTGCATTCTCTTGGCAAAACTCTATTAGCCTTTGCCCTGCTTCATTCTGTACTCCAAGGCTAAATTTGCCTGTTACTCCAGG
>SJYX01008646.1:51578-83397 GCA_006410675.1 Oreotragus oreotragus | reverse complement strand
ATATATATGGAATTTAGAAAGATGGTAATGAGGACCCTGTATGCAAGACAGTAAAAGAGATACAGATGTGTAGAGTGGACTTTTGGACTCTGAGGGAGAGGGAGAGGTAGAGGGTGGGATGATTTGGGAGAATAGCATTGAAATATGTATACTACCATGTAAGAAATGAATTGCCAGTCTGTGTTCAATGCAGGATGCAGGATGCTTGGGGCTGGTGCATGGGGATGATCCGGAGGGATGATGTGGGGTGGGAGGTGGGGTTGGGGGTTCATGTTTGGGAGTTCAAATAAAAATTTAAAAAAAAGAAAAAAGAAAATGCAAGGTCTGAAATTTAGAAATATTTAAGAATCATAGAATCTTCTGCTTCTCTTACATCTTATGTGCAGTGCATCCTTCTTTACACTGAGCAACTAGAGGAAGAAAATTAGAAAGAGGAATTTTAAAGAAGGAAAACCGTTCTATTCCAGTAATGGATCAAAGATCTGTACAAGGACATAGAAAATAGATTTATAAGAAAACAATGATTTTTAAATAGCTTCTTTTGCAACAACGTGGATAAAGTTCAAAAATATTAAGTTGAGCAAAAGAACCCCCAAAGAAACAAAAGAATATTCTCCATAGCTTCATTTATATGAAGTTAAAAACTAATTTTTGGCAATAAAAGCCAGAATTGTGAGTTTTCTAGGGAAAAGCAAGTAACCGATTAACTGGAAGAGACTATGAGGGAGCTGGAAGGGACTATGAGGGAATCTTCTGGATTAAAGAAAAGTTTTGCATTTTGATTTGGGTGGTAGTTACACTGTTGAATACATTCAGCAGTGAGCTAAGTCTGGTTCTCCCTGGTGGGTTTCCCTGGTGGCTCAGATGGCAAAGAATTTGCCTGCAATGCTGGAGACCTGAGTTCGATCCCTGAGTCTGGAATATCCCCTGGAGAAGGAAACAGCAACCCACTCCAGTATTCTTGCCTGGAGAATTCCATGGGAAGAGGACCCTGGAAGTCCATGGGGTCTCAAAGAGTCAGACACGACTGAGCTACTAACACCCACACAAGTCTGTTTCTCACACTCCTGAGAGACAATTCTTAAATAATCAGGATGATTTTGAGAGCTGGTTGTTAAACCACTGCTAGCTTGAAATCAGTCATGATGGGATTATTTAAACCAGGAAAGTCAACAAATCTTACAAATCGGGCTTTGGCTTTTTTTTCTAGAGAGCCAGTTTACCAGCACATTTCTGAATACATTTGTCAAACTTCATCAACACAAGATTCAGGAAGTTTCCTATAGTTCTAGCAGTGATAAAGGTGGAGGATAAAATAGTGTCTTCAGTTACTGATCTAGCTCAGTGACTCATCCTTGACTTCATGCCCCCATATGTCTTTGCAAGTCCTCATGAGTTCTGTTTCCTGAAACTGAGGGTCACCATAATTACAGCAAATAGTTGATTTGGCATTGGGTACTCTTGAAGCTGATGAGCTTATTTAGTCCACATATCACCACTTTCAATATATTTATCCTGTTTCACCTCAGCTCATAAAATGCACATACACATGTACGACATATCGGTGCACCCGCTTTTAAAAACATTTAATATGTAAAAATCTCAACATGCAAAACAGAGCAGATATTATACAACTGAATATTAACTTAGTTCACAAAGTGTTCTCATCAATTGGCTAAATCCCCCATGGTTTTCATACCTTATTTTCCTTATCTTTTGTTTTGTGGGGACTTTTTAACCATAGAAAGGGCATGATTATTGTGGTGAATTCAAAGAGTACAAAAAATTGAAAGAAGATGCCTTTCCCCATACTCCATCCTGACTGCTACTCTCTAAAAGTAGTCATGGTTAAATGTTAGGACTTAACTGTCCAATTTAGTCAAGTCAAAGCTATGGTTTTTCCAGTAGTCATGTATGGATGTGACAGTTGGACCATAAAGAAAGCTGAGCACTGAAGAATTGATGCTTTTGAACTAGGGTGTTGGAGTAGACTCTTGAGAGTCCCTTGGACTGCAAGGAGATCCAACCAGTCCATCCTAAAGGAAATCAGTCCTGAATAGTCATTGGAAGGACTGATGCTGAAGCTGAAACTCCAATACTTTGGCCACCTGATGCAAAGAACTGACTCACTGGAAAAGACCCTCATGCTGGGAAAGATTGAAGGTGGGAGGAGAAGGGGGCAACAGAGGATGAGATAGTTGGATGACATCACCAGCTCAATGGACATGAGTTTGAGTAAGTTCTGGGAGTTGGTGAAGGACAGGGAAGCCTGGCATGCTGCAGTCCGTGGGGTCACAAAGAATCAGACATGACTGAGAGAGTGAATATACAATATTTTTCTATACCTACATTATACACAAATCAAAATTTGTAAATATATATACACAAATACTTTTTAAGAGCAGAAAATGGGATTATCCATAATGTCACTCAACTTGGTCTGTTTACTAATATTCCATGGTCCGTTTTCCATCTCAGTGTTTCAGATTAGCTCTACCTCATGCTTTTTAAAAGCTTCATAAGATATGCATCCTATTGCTAAGCATTTAGGCTTTTTCCAAACTGTAAACATTACAAGATGCTACAGTGAACATCCTTGTATTAGATTGACTCATTTAAATTGCTGTTTTTGTATATCAAAATTGTTGATCACAGTAATTTCATATGATTCACGTTATACATTTATATTTTTATAAGATTCACTTCTTGAAGTGGGATTGATGAGTCAGAGTATATGTGCATTTTAAAATTTTGCAGCTACTACCACACTGCTCACCTAAAAGGTTAAGCCAATTTATATGCTCATCTTTTCATGCCCTTGACAACAATAAAAGTTTTTCATCTTTTTCGTTTTTGCTAGAAAATTACACCTCAGTATTTTGATTTGCTTTTCTTCCATGATTATTGAGGAGGCTGAACACCTTTTTGTAGGCATCTTGCTCCCACAGTATTTAAATATCATTTAATTCTCCTATAACTCTCCAGACACACTTCTATTTTTAAAAAAGAAAATCAAACCTGTTTATAAAAGAATTTAAAAGCGTGTGCCTCATTAAAATGACCTCTTCTAGGAAGCCAGAATGAATTATTTTTCTGCCTTCAATTTTCCATTTGTTTCTGTTACGGACACACAAACACGCATTGTTTTTACTCAGAGTGGACTGCCTTGACCTCAGTCTTTGTTTTCTGAATCTGAATCACTTGGAAAGTCCAATGGGCTTGGCTCTGAGAAGCAGGCTGTAGGCTCTCAGCAAGGTGGGGCTGGCTCTGTAGCCATGCGGCCTGCCAGCCAGCAGGGGGCCTCTACAGCTCTGAAAGACCTCCTGGCCAGAGCTCCATTTTCTCACTCCTAAATAAACTTCATCTCTCTACAATGCTAGGCAATTCTGCTTAGGCAGACTAATTTACTGAATTAAAGTCGTTTGGCTTCCACCATGGCAATTAGTATGCAAATTACCGGTATATTACCTGCTGAGTCATAAATTACATTGACAAACTTAATATTCACAGATTCAGCTTACCAGTGTGGGTAATTTTTCTATTTTTTTCAGTAGTTATAGACCAAGGCAATTCACCATCTTATTGAACCGTTACGCATTAAATCAACAGTTGAAAAATTAAGCATTTTTCAAAGCATTTTGTTATGCATTTATTTCTTGCATCAAGCGGTAAAGTGGAACATTAAATATGCAGTGTGTCTAAGAGTACTAAATGGCTGGTGAATACACTTAAGCCTACAACTGTTCTTTTTTAACTTTAAAAAAAAAGAGACACAACAAAGGAAAATCTATACCATAATATAACCTATTTACTCTCCTTCACCATCGTTAGAAGCAAATATTTCCCAGTTCGGGGTCCTGTAATTGTAAAGAACCATTAATCCTCAGTATGTGGTTCAAGCTAATGCTGCTCACAACCGGAAAAGGGCTGGTCACTAGGATTAAGCTTTATTAATTGTCACCAAGGTATTTAGCTATGGCATAGCATCAGAACTTTGGTCATTAACTCATTAAATTTATTATATTCACTTTTCTTTCTTTTTCTCCTGTGTAAATAAGGTATTGAGCCTTAAGATTGCGAAAGGGTTAGAGCGAGTCCAAGAAGGGGTATTAAGGTGAAGTTCAAGCATGCCAGAGCAGCCCCTCATTCGTTGAGCCAGGAAACAAACTGAGCCTGCATTTTGTGCCAGGTCAGTGGGATGAATCTTTAAAGGGATTTAAAGATTGTTATGGTCAAAGTCCCTTAGCTCTGTACCTGCTGATGAAACACCACTAGTCACTGAAGAGTCATGGGAACCTTCCTGGCAGCAAACTCCTTCCCCCAATTCCTCTCTGCACCAACAGAGTAAAACTACCTTTCCTTTAAGATTCTAACCTTGCTACTAAGGCAAAGGACATATATGGTATGAATCAATTAAGCAAGGAAATCTAAAAAAGGCTACTAGAGTTGCACAGCAGGAATATACCGAGAGAGCCATTCACATGGTGTGTGGATTATCCCAAATTGTAAATAAATCATGTGGCTGATATCTTATATTTAGTGCTTAATTTTTAAAAGAATTTGGTTTGCCCATAGAATCAAATCAAATGAAGTCAAATGAAAATGTCCCCTATGGAGATGGTGTGATGAGTAGTCTTAAATGTCAACTTGACTGGGTCACAGGATACTCGGGTAGCTGGTTAAACATTATTTCTGGGTGTGTTGGTGAGGGTACTTTCAGAAGAGATTAGTAATTTAATTGGTGGACTGAGTAAAGCAGATGGCCCTCCCCACTGTGGGTGGTATCATTCAATCCATTGAGAACATAAATAGACCAAAAGGAGGAGGAAGGAGGAATTCACTCTCTGCCTTACTGCTGAGGTGGGGCATCGATCTTCTGACTGGAACATCCCTGGTTCTCAGGATTTTAGACCCAGACTGATACCTCCTCCGTCCACTTTACGGCTCTCAAGCCTTCAAACCACAATATTAGCTCTGCTGGGTCTCCAGCTTACAAATGGAAATAAGTGGGAAAGACCCTCCTGTGTGAGACGGGAGAAGTGAGGAGAATGATATAAGCAAAATAAAGACACAAATACATACATTTAACAATTTCCTTTGCCACAATCAGTCAATACCTACAGAGCATGGAAAGAGATATAAAAAGGACAGGCTTACACCAACTGCAAATCATACCGTCCCTGCACACAGATTGGAGGCCAAGGGCGTTTGTGCTGTCACAACATCAAATCCCACCGTCAGCTGTGGTTGGTGGCCTGGCTTTACCTGAAGGTGAGAGGCAGGGAACTACCTTCTTTCCTTAGAGGAAAGAAACATCTTTGCTGCCTACACTGGCTGCTAAGGTTTTGTCTCAGCCTGGTGTAACCTTGGGGTCATTATCAATGCTTTAACTTCTCCTTCACGGGAAATCAGACTCCAGTTTCTCAGGAGGTTAGGTCTGTTGACAAGAGCCCTGATAGTGACTGCAGGCCTTGCCAGTTCTAAGGTGAACTAAGTTGCTGAGCTCCAGGATGGAGCTCAGTTCTCCTTGCTCACTCTCGGCTAGCAGTTCAATCCCAGCCTCACAAGGAGGCGGTTCCAGGGGCTAGAAGTGACCCCAAGAGACAGTGACCCAGACTGCTGGAAGGAGGCCGTGATTCAAAGAGTTAATACTGGTTTGTAAATAATAGGAAAACAAAAGCCCATTTCTCTATCTTTATATGTAGACTAAGCACAAATTTTAAAAATTTAAGAGAAATAAATGAAGTATATAAGTTTTAAGTAAATATATATATACACATACACATGTGTGTGTGTGTGTGTGTGTGTGTGTGTGTGTGTACACACACAGATTTTCCCAGTATTTTGTGGAGACAAATTAATTTTATCATCTAGGAGTTTCTGCCCCTCAGTCTTGGCCTTGCTTGCTCGCTGTGTCATTGATGGGAGGGCATATTTTCACTTTCTCTGCTTCATACAGGAGTTAGATTACAGTCACGTGGTTCTAGAACTGTGGAAGCAGCGGATTTGTATTTTTAGAGGCAACTGGCAAAGTATATATGGAAAGAGGTCAAAAGTGATAGGGACAAGACATAGGCGACTTGCAGTCACTTCCTTTCCTGGTATCATCTTACTTTGCAAGTGCTGTGTGAGCATTTCATGTCTCTCTTTAGACACAGGGAAACAAGGCAGGCAGTGATCAAGCAATTGGCTTGACTCAGCCCAGCAGGTTACTACCAGTGGTTGAGTTTTCAGCCCTCCTAACTTCAACTCCACCCTCCTGCCTTGACCCATAGCCATTTTCCTCTTTAACCGAATGCACGTCATTGGGGCTTAGGGAAGTGAACCTTCAGTACCCAAAATTCATTTCCCAAGAGTAGCATAATCATTCACTACAAGTTTTTATGAGAGCAAAGTGCACTTTCAAACACCCAAAGAAAAGGTACCGGAACTTCCTGTTCCTTGTCTAACAGCAATTATTGCTGCCTATTCCTAAGTGAATGAGGGCAGATCTCCAGAAATGAAGAGGGATACAACCCAGGTGTCCCATTCATTTGGTGCCAGATACTTCATTAGATAGGCCAGAATAAGTCACAGTAAGGAAGCTTTGTGTATTCAGCCAAGGGAATAGACCTTTAAATAAGTTATAATACAGACATATATATATAGATATAAAAACATACATCATATATACACATATATATAGTATATATATATATACTGTCTCTTATACACATCTTCNGCCAGATACTTCATTAGATAGGCCAGAATAAGTCACAGTAAGGAAGCTTTGTGTATTCAGCCAAGGGAATAGACCTTTAAATAAGTTATAATACAGACATATATATATAGATATAAAAACATACATCATATATACACATATATATAGTATATATATATATATATATATATATATATATATAACATATACATGTTAGATTAGATTAAATAAAATCAAGCAATGGGAAGATAGCCTTGAAAGTCAGGCCATTCATTGTTTTGAGACAAAATTGTTCAAATTCTTCTGTCTCCCTCTCAGCCTATCAACAACTGAACTCTGTGAACTTAGCTCAGAGAGAAAATTACTGCTATATGGAGGAGATAATAATACCTACCATTATAGCTTAGCTGCAGCTACAAAGAACTAAGTCATAATGTTGGGGAAATCAACAGGAAAGGAATGCCAGCTCCCTTCCTGTCTTGGAAAAATTGGAAAAGGAGCAGAGGAGAATTGGGAGAAGTCAGAGGGAGGAAACAGGAAGACTTGTTCCTGACTTCTCCTCTACGAGCCTTGAACTGCAAAAGCAGAGGCATTAAAGACATTGAGGGAGGACCAAGGGGAAAGTTATCATTGCTTAGTTCCCATGTTGGATTCTGGGAAAGAGGTCAAAATGCATGATCACACAGTATTTGGTGCAAAGTCACTTCAGTCAAGCCCAACTCTTTGTAACCCTATGGACTGTAGCCCGCTCCTCTGTCCATAGGTTTCTCCAGGCAAGAATATTGGAGTGGGTTGCCACGTCATCCTCCAGGGGATCTTCCTGACCCAGGGCTTGAACCCATGTTTCCTGAAGTTCCTGCATCACAGGCAGATTCTTTACCCCTGAGCCACCAAGGAAGTCCCATAGTTCCACAAAGAGAAGCCTAATTGGCACTCAAGAGCTAACCCTAGCTCCTACATGGGATAAATATTTAATGGAGCACAAGCTATGAGGCCAAAAGGGTGGGACAAACTGACCTAGATGCAGAGGATGGGATGAACCATCAGTTCAGGGTGTTGGATAGAGAATTCACAGAAATCCTAGAGTTTGTCTCCTGTGAGAGCTGAAAAAAAGTTGTGTCATCCAGAGAGATGGCTTATCTTTCTTAGGAACACATACAAACCAAAATAATGGTCATATATAGCAAATTTGGAGGCGACCAGAGCACCCAGAAAGCCAAGTGTTCCCAGACCATCACATTAGAGGCCAATCAAGAAGGAGACAATGTAAACCGAGAACCGTTACCAGGCCCGTCATTGTGTCTTTGCGCAGGCTGCCATGACATATAAGTTCCCCTCCCACTTGAATGTCACCTTGGGGGCAGACTCAAGAAAAGGTGAAAGCAACCTTTAGACACTGATGGCTTTTATCCCAATGACATTATTTCCTAGAGAAACGATTTAAATTTTCATATCAGACTCAAGTTAGTATAAGGGTTTGGCATTTAATTAACCAAAAAAACTGAAGAAGTCCTATTCTCTCCATTCAGCAGAGTTTTACTGTATGCTGCTGCTGCTGCTGCTAAGTCACTTCAGTCGTGTCCGATTCTGTGTGACCCCATAGATGGCAGCCCACCAGGCTCCCCCATCCCTGGGATTCTCCAGGCAAGAACACTGGAGTGGGTTGCCATTTCCTTCTCCAATGCATGAAAGAGAAAAGTGAAAGTGAAGTCGCTCAGTCTGTCCGACTGTTAGCGACCCCATGGACTGCAGCCCACCAGGCTACTCCGTCCATTGGATTTTCCAGGCAAGAGTACTGGGGTGGGGTGCCATTGCCTTCCCCGGTTACTGTATGCTAAAGTTCGCAAATATCTAGTACAGTATGAGTTCTATTTCCTAATCTATTGCTTTCCCAGAATACTGATACATCCTATATTATTATCTTCATTTCACATCAAAAGGGTGGGTACATACTGTGGAACACCAGTTTTTAAAAGCGGATCCAAAACAGAAGTTGTGATGTTAAGCTCCACTGATAGGACCAAATGCATCTCAATAGTGCAGAAGGAATGAAATGCAGATCATGGAGTGGCAGACCCTAAAAACCACTTGACTGTCATTTTACTCCTGTCTGCTTTGTAAAACAGGCTTCCCCATGGCTCAGTGGTGAAGAATCCACCCACAATGCAGGAGACACAGGAGTCCTGGGTTCCATCCCTGGGTGGGGAAGATCTCCTGGAGGAGGAGGAAATGGCAACCCACTCCAGTATTCTTGCTGGGAAAATCCTATGGACAGGGAGGCCTAGGGGCTATCGTCCATAGGGTCACAGTTAGACATGACTGAGCATGCACGCATGTGTCTTTGTAAAATAAAGTCATGTTCAGTCTGAAAAAGATTCAACAAATACGGTAAGGTGTCATGTGTGCATGCTCGGTTGCTTCAGTTGGGTCTGACTCTTTGCAATCCTATGGACTGTAGCCCACCAGGCTACTCTGTCCATGGGATTGTCTAGGCAAGAATACTAGAGTGGGTTGCTATGCCCTCCACCAGGGGATCTTCCCGACCCAGGGGTCAAACCTGTGTCTCCTGTGGCCCCTGCACTGCAGGTGGATTCTTTACCACCAAGCCACTGGGGAAGTCCAAGGTGTCATAAATATGTTCAAATCTACTTGCCAAGGAAAAATGCCTTCCAAGATATGAAAAGAACCTGTACACCCAACCACAGTCACATTTCTTTCTAACAAATAGGAAAATTAAATGTGGTCACATGTAAAACAATTGTTCAAAGATGCTGTAAACTAGCAAGTAGTGATCTATATCAGTCACCAGATAGCAGTCCTAAACCAGGGGCTAGAACGGAGAGTTAGGACTGCATCATGCCTCCTTACCACAGGAAATGGTGATCGGTTAAGGATAACACGGATTCACAATGAACAAATCTTGCCAGACTACTCCCTGTTGCCCCCTGTGTCACAAAGTCACGTCCGATTCTGCAACCCCATGGGCTGTAGCACGTCAGGCTCCTCTATCCTTTGCTATCTTCTGGAGTTTGCTCATGTTCATTGAGTCTGTGATGCCATCTAACCATCTCATCCTCTGCTACCCCCTTCTCCTTTTGCCTTTAATCTTTCCCAGCATCCGGATCTTTTCCAATGAGTCGCTTGCCACGTCTTCTTAATCTCTCTTGCTTCTGTTAGGTCCTTACTGTTTCTGTCCTTTATCATGCCCATCTTTGTATGAAATGTTCCCTGATGTCTTCAGTTTTCTTGAAGAGGTCTCGGGTCTTTCCCATTCTACTGTTTCCCTCTATTTCTTTTCATTGCTCATTTAAGAAGGCCTTCTTGGGGCTTCCCTGGTGGTCCAGTGGTTAAGACCTCACCTTCCAATGCAAGGGGTGTGGGTCTGATCCCTCATCAGGGAGCTGAGATCCCGCATGTCTCATGGCCCCCAAACCAAAACATGAAACAAAAACTATATTGTAACAAATTCAGTAAAGACTTGGGAAAAAAGGGGGGCCTTCTTAGGTCTCCTTGCTATTCTCTGAAATTCTGCTTTCAGCCGGGTACATCTGTCCCTCTCTCCCTTGGCTCTCACTTTTCTTTTTTCCCAGCTATTTGTGAAGTCTCCTCAGCCAACAACTTTGTCTTCTTGCATTTCTTTTTCTTTAGAGTGGTTTATAGTCACTGCCTCCTGCACAATGTTATGAAACTTCGTTCATAGTTCTTCAGGCACTCTGTCTACCAGATCCAATCCCTTGAATCTAGTCATCAACTCCACTGTATAATCATGAGGATTTGACTTAGGTCATACCTGAATAGCCTAGCAGTTTTCTCTACTTTCAATTTAAGCCTGAAGTTTGCAACAAGAAACTGATGACCTGAGCCACAGTCAGCTCCAGGTCTTGTTTTTGCCAACTATATAGAGCTTCTCCATCTTTGGCTACAAAGAATACAATCAATTTGATCTCAGTATTGACCATCTGGTTATGTCCATGTATAGAGTTGTCCCTTGGAGGATTTTTGTTGTGACCAGCGTGTTCTCTTGACAAAACTCTGTTATGCTTTGCCTTGCTTCATTTTGTACTCCAAGGCCAAATGCTTGTTATTCCAGGTATCTCTTGACTTCCTGCCTTTCCATTCCAATCCCCTATAATGAAAAGGATATCTTTTTTTGGTGCTAGTTCTAGAAGGGCTTTTAGTCTTCATTCTCCAGGGGATCTTCCTGACTCAGGGATCGAACCCAGGTCTCCTGCATTGCAGGCAGGCGCTTTGACCTCTGAGCTACCAGGGAAGCCTATTAGTCTTCATAGAATTGGTCAACTTCAACTTTTTCAACATTAGTGATTGAACATAGACTTGGATTACTTTGATGTTAAACGGTTTGCCTTGGAAATGAACCTAGATCATTTTTGAGGTTGCACCCAAGTACTGCATTTCAGACTCTTTGCTGACTATGAGGTCTACTCCATTTCTTCTAAGGGATTCTTGCCCACAACAGTAGATACAATGATCACCTGATTTAAATTCACTCATTCCTGTCGATTTTAGTTCACTGATTCCTAAGATGTTAATCTTCCCTGTTGCCATCTCCTACTTGACCACCCCAATTTACTTTGATTCTTGGACCTAACATTCCAGGTTTCTCTGCAATATTGTTCTTTACAGCACTGGACTTTACTTTCACCACCAGACACATCCACAACTGGGCATTGTTTCTGCGTTGGCCCAGCCACTTCATTCTTTCTGGAGCTATTAGGAATTGCCCTAGGCTCTTCCCTAGTAGCATATTGGACACATTCTGACCTGGGGGCACTCACCCGCAGTGTCATATCTTTTTGCCTTTTCATACTGTTCTTGAGGTTCTCCGGGCTTCTCAGGTGGTACAGTGGTAAAGAAATCCGCCTGAAAATACAGGAGATGCAAAAGACACAGATTTGACCCCTGGGTCAGAAAGATCCCCTGAAGTAGGAAATGGCAAACCAGTTTTCTTGCCTGAAAAATTTCACAAACAAAGGAGCCTGGTGAGTTACAGATCATGGGGTGGCAAGGAGTCAGACACAACTAAGCAACAGAGCATATGCACACGGTGTTCTCTTGGCAAGAATACTGAAATGGGTTGCCGTTTCCACCCCCAGGGGACTGTGTTTCATCAGAGCAATTCACTGTGCCCCATCCATCTTGGGTGTCCCTGCATGGCATGACTCATGGCACGACTTCATTGGGTTATGCAAGCCCCTTCACCACGACAATGTTGTCACCCATGAAGGTGTTGGGGACAAGACCATGGTCCAGAAAGACCTCAGCTGGCTAAAAGGAAGGGCAGGTCTAACCAGATCTACATTTAATGGTTCTGCTGTTTGATGTTGGGTCCTCTGCATTCTCCTTCCAAGAAAGTTTAACAACAAAAATTATCATGCCATTTCAGAAGACCAAAGAGCATCAAGTTCAAGAGTAACTGCTTTGGAGTCAGACCTCGTTAGACAAGTCTCAACTCCAATGAGCCTCAGCCTACCCACAATATAGGCTAAGGATACTTACTACATCATTGGGTTCTTGTGAGATTAAATGAGATGCAAAAGATGCAAAGTATTTAGCACATTGCTTGCCCAAAATAAGCACTCAACAGATAATAAGTATATATAGCTATACATACACACAGCGGCTTAGCAGGAGCATGTGTGAAAAAGACTTGTGGTTTTAATTGACTCCAAGTTCAACATGAGCCGATGATATGATGCGACCTCCAAAAATAACTGATTCAACTTCAGCTGTCTTTAAAGAGCCATGGTAGGCTGAATATGTGAAGCAACAATTCTTGTCAGATTCTACATGGACAGACCACAATTGAACCCTATATTCTGCTCCCAATATCTCACCATTAAAAAAATAACTTTGTAAACTTAAACTCATCCAGCTGGGAGAACCTAAGACAACAAGAAAACTTAAAACCATGGTCTATGAAGAACTGGACTTGTTTAGCCTAGAGAGAATACTTAAGGGCATCATGACAGCTGTTTCAAATATTTTTAGGACAGTCACATGGGAGAGGAATAAGTGTTGTTCACTGTGAAGCCAAACTGGCTTTAAAAAATCTTTCTACAGGGAGAGGCACTAATTGACTGAAAATATAAATAATAATAATGAAATAAGAGGTTTCATATTACTTTGAAGAAAGTCTATTTCAGCCTTCAGCCATTTTTGAATGATCATTAGGCATGGAGGACCATCTCTCAGAAAAAGCCCATTCCAGAGATTTTGACCATCCTTGTGATTAGGTATACACATCCCCACCCCATCTTTAAGGGATGGCAATTAAGTAAAGGAAAGACACTCCAGCAATTTTCTCAGGCTTGAAGGAAGACTAGAACTCACCACTCCCATTTTTCTCACACTTCACACCTCTGCTGAAATCAATGGGCTTTGACGCCCCTTGTCTCAGCTAGTCATCTCATGACAGTCATGAATATGGTGATGGTTTGGGATAACATCTCAGCACCCTGCCTCTGTGTAAGCTGTACTTATTTGTATACACTTGATTTTCAAAATTCAATGCCCTAGTTTGACCACCCCAATTTACTTTGATTCTTGGACCTAACATTCCAGGTTTCTCTGCAATATTGTTCTTTACAGCACTGGACTTTACTTTCACCACCAGACACATCCACAACTGGGCATTGTTTCTGCGTTGGCCCAGCCACTTCATTCTTTCTGGAGCTATTAGGAATTGCCCTAGGCTCTTCCCTAGTAGCATATTGGACACATTCTGACCTGGGGGCACTCACCCGCAGTGTCATATCTTTTTGCCTTTTCATACTGTTCTTGAGGTTCTCCGGGCTTCTCAGGTGGTACAGTGGTAAAGAAATCCGCCTGAAAATACAGGAGATGCAAAAGACACAGATTTGACCCCTGGGTCAGAAAGATCCCCTGAAGTAGGAAATGGCAAACCAGTTTTCTTGCCTGAAAAATTTCACAAACAAAGGAGCCTGGTGAGTTACAGATCATGGGGTGGCAAGGAGTCAGACACAACTAAGCAACAGAGCATATGCACACGGTGTTCTCTTGGCAAGAATACTGAAATGGGTTGCCGTTTCCACCCCCAGGGGACTGTGTTTCATCAGAGCAATTCACTGTGCCCCATCCATCTTGGGTGTCCCTGCATGGCATGACTCATGGCACGACTTCATTGGGTTATGCAAGCCCCTTCACCACGACAATGTTGTCACCCATGAAGGTGTTGGGGACAAGACCATGGTCCAGAAAGACCTCAGCTGGCTAAAAGGAAGGGCAGGTCTAACCAGATCTACATTTAATGGTTCTGCTGTTTGATGTTGGGTCCTCTGCATTCTCCTTCCAAGAAAGTTTAACAACAAAAATTATCATGCCATTTCAGAAGACCAAAGAGCATCAAGTTCAAGAGTAACTGCTTTGGAGTCAGACCTCGTTAGACAAGTCTCAACTCCAATGAGCCTCAGCCTACCCACAATATAGGCTAAGGATACTTACTACATCATTGGGTTCTTGTGAGATTAAATGAGATGCAAAAGATGCAAAGTATTTAGCACATTGCTTGCCCAAAATAAGCACTCAACAGATAATAAGTATATATAGCTATACATACACACAGCGGCTTAGCAGGAGCATGTGTGAAAAAGACTTGTGGTTTTAATTGACTCCAAGTTCAACATGAGCCGATGATATGATGCGACCTCCAAAAATAACTGATTCAACTTCAGCTGTCTTTAAAGAGCCATGGTAGGCTGAATATGTGAAGCAACAATTCTTGTCAGATTCTACATGGACAGACCACAATTGAACCCTATATTCTGCTCCCAATATCTCACCATTAAAAAAATAACTTTGTAAACTTAAACTCATCCAGCTGGGAGAACCTAAGACAACAAGAAAACTTAAAACCATGGTCTATGAAGAACTGGACTTGTTTAGCCTAGAGAGAATACTTAAGGGCATCATGACAGCTGTTTCAAATATTTTTAGGACAGTCACATGGGAGAGGAATAAGTGTTGTTCACTGTGAAGCCAAACTGGCTTTAAAAAATCTTTCTACAGGGAGAGGCACTAATTGACTGAAAATATAAATAATAATAATGAAATAAGAGGTTTCATATTACTTTGAAGAAAGTCTATTTCAGCCTTCAGCCATTTTTGAATGATCATTAGGCATGGAGGACCATCTCTCAGAAAAAGCCCATTCCAGAGATTTTGACCATCCTTGTGATTAGGTATACACATCCCCACCCCATCTTTAAGGGATGGCAATTAAGTAAAGGAAAGACACTCCAGCAATTTTCTCAGGCTTGAAGGAAGACTAGAACTCACCACTCCCATTTTTCTCACACTTCACACCTCTGCTGAAATCAATGGGCTTTGACGCCCCTTGTCTCAGCTAGTCATCTCATGACAGTCATGAATATGGTGATGGTTTGGGATAACATCTCAGCACCCTGCCTCTGTGTAAGCTGTACTTATTTGTATACACTTGATTTTCAAAATTCAATGCCCTAGAAGAGTTGCTGCTGCTGCTAAGTCACTTCAGTCGTGTCCGACTCTGTGTGACCCCATAGACAGCAGCCCACCAGGTTCCCCCATCCCTGGGATTCTCCAGGCAAGAATACTGGAGTGGGTTGCCATTTCCTTCTCCAATGCATGAAAGAGAAAAGTGAAAGTGAAGTTGCTCAGTCTGTCCGACTGTTAGCGACCCCATGGACTGCAGCCCACCAGGCTACTCTGTCCATTGGATTTTCCAGGCAAGAGTACTGGGGTGGGGTGCCATTGCCTTCCCTGCTAGAAGAGTTAAGGGAACATTTTAGGAGAGATATGCTCTTAGCTACCATGAAACACAGCCCAAATGTGCATGGTTTCTTGAACACCATCTCAAATTCTCATCTGTGCATTGCCCCAAATACTCTCTGTTTTAAAGTAAGCTATATTTCTCAAGGAACCAGAATCAAGTGATTTGTATTCTGGTCACAATACAGAACTTTGATGAAACAGGTTCAGATTTCTCTCACCTGATCACTGAATCTAAATGAGAAAAGATGGAATTCCATTCACAATGCAAATCTTGCAGAAAACCAGAAATCGTTCTGCCCTATAATCAAAATCAGAAAACTGTTATTGTAGCTCTGCACCATTTCCAGAGACTATTAATTTGCTGCAGAAACCCTGTCCTAAAATGAAAGTCTGGGCAGAATGACACTGTTTCTACTAAAGTACCCGTCTGTCTTGTGGAATCATTTCCAAAGATATGGATGAAATTGACCAACAATAGCTGATTAATTTGGGTACTTTGTACTGGTCACATACTTGTTTCAGAATAAAAAATTAGCTTCAGTCAAAGCCAGGCAAAAGTGAAGTAATTAGGACAATGACTGCCCTGGTGACATGTATTAGAGATGGGGAATTAGAGTGCTTTCCTGAGTTAACGTTATATTTTATAATCACTATGAACTTCTTGAAGTAAGTCTAACATTGTGACTGTTGATTCTGAAGTATTTAAAATATTGTTTGACGTTTTCCTGAGGATTTTATAAATATATATATATATATTCTTCCACAAAATGTTATTTGGCAGCAAACTTCAAAGGATCCAACAGTGATTTTCAGTTATATTTATTATTAGCTCCACAAGCAGCCGACATATTAAAAAGAGCAAAGGCATTAACTTGGACCACTTGCGCGTTGGCATCAAGTTTCAAAGTTACAACTGGCTCTTAGAAAGGGCAACAGATTTGGTGAAGTTTTGATCCCAATTCTGTTTTGTGTTGTTTTGTTTCATTTCAGTTTTATACCACTGGTTTACCAAGTCTCAGACAGCATTATTGCCTTTACAGAAGGGTAAAAATCAAATAAAAATAGTTTCGGTGTTTTTCTTTAAACAATGTTCCCTGGGTCTTTATAATTTCAATCTATCTCTCTTTGTTAATTTCCCTTGGATTTTTTTTCTTTGGCTTCAGGATTCATTTTAATATATTATTACATCACTTCTAAAATTATAAGAAATTATATTGTCTTAAATTTCTGTAATGTTGATTGCTACTGATATAGTAAAACACAAAAAGTATTTTGGTAATTATAGGTAGATTAGATTACCCTGAATTACAAGTCCTAAGGAAATAAGATTAGTGAGTCAGTAGGCAATGCCCTTTTTTTTTTTCAGAGTTTCAAATAATAATTTCTAAACATCAACTCCAGTTTTAACTGGAACACCACTCTTCACCTCCAGTTCTTTCACTTCCATGCCAGAGCCCCAGTATGAGTCAGTTTCTAAAAGGGAGGCCGAGAAGACCTCTTCGCTCTTATTCCTCAGAGAAGAGGATATTGTTATACCAACAGCCACCTCAATCAAATGCTCTGAAATTCAAAACAACCTTTGTAGATTTATTCACAGCAGCATAATGTTGTGCTCTTTCAAAACCAAGGCAGTATCATCATAGGGTAGGAACATAGACTAGCACACTGGAAAAAAGCAACAGAGAGAGGAGTAGGGCTTGAGACTGAAATTGGGAGGAATGTCTGAGGCTGACGCCCTCCTCTGAATAGAACAGATTCAGCTATAGGTATCTGTTTCTCTGTGGTCTCCAAAGAGCCTCAAGTTGCTGTCTCTGACTGAAGCTCTTTCACAACTTCCTCATAATTTATAAATGCAGTTAGACTGGTTATCACTGGACAAGAACCAGCCACCCCTCTTAAAGCTGGCCAAAGGCTAGTTACAAAGTTCATGCAGCATGGTGATCATCCAGGGGCTTAGTGTAAGTTGAGCATATTGAAAAGTATAGACAGTGCTTCAGTTTTCATCTGCCCCAAGGCAAATGCTCAGAGATTCCCCAAGGTCAGGAGAACCTTCCACCAAGGTGGCTCCCACTGACCATGACTTTACAGACAAGTTTGCAGATTTCTTGGGAGCTTGTCAGGTCCCAATCTTCCCCTGGCTTCTTCATAATATTGGAATTAGGCCTTAGCTCTTCATCTGATTTAATTCTTGGAATATGGTACTCAATGTACACTAATGTTGAAATGAGAACATCTTGAACATTCTCAATTATAAGATGGTAGGGATAAGACCTTAATCAGCAAAATAAAGGTTAGCATTTTTTCTCCTACTAAAATTAGAAGACATTATAAAGTGTGCTGGCAGACAATTCACAGCACTTTATAAGAGCTACAGGTTACATTTTTCAAAGTGCATATCTCCTGCTTCATTGTCATTACCGACAATGATTTTATTTACTATAGACATCTACAGGTTGAATCAAGAGGGCAACATTCCGTTAAAAATGCAGATGCAGAAACTCAGGTTAGCCCAAAGCCAGTGATTTTCCAGTCATGAATCAAGCCCAGTATAACATGGAGAACCAACCACCTTCCAGTTCTTCACTCTCTTTTTCATTCATGTTGATGAGGGTTAAGAGCTTTGGTTTATCATGGAAGCAGAAGTGAAAGAAAAGGACAAGTGAAGGCTCTACTGGTTCAAGTAACCTATTATCATACAGAAATATACTTTTGGAAAAGACCGTCCAGAGTTTAGATCAATAGAAGCAGAAGTTCATGACAATAAATCTCTAGTCTTTGCTCCACCAAAAAACTCAAAGTGACTTGCAGGAAGAAGGATCCTTTGAACCTGAGTTTCACCCCAAATGATAAACAGATCCAATAGTGAAACAGTGTCCCCTTCACCACCACCTCCTCCATCCACATCCAAAAACAGGGAGAAAATGAAAAAGTCTATGGAGTAAATGAATTTAAAGACTAAGAAATTGGTGAGTGCTTAATATTTTGGTTCACTGAGTTCTCTGGATAAAAGGTATCTTTATAAAGTAAACATTGAAACTATTAATACTAATTGCTATGAAATTCAACTACTAAGCTTCTCACTTAAAAATACTGCTTTCGGTAGACAAAGAACAAGGTCCTACTGTGTAGCACAAGGAACTATATCCAGTATCCTATAATAAACTGTAATGGAAAAGGATATAAACATATAACATATATTCTATGTTATAGATAACATTCCATATACCTATTCCATATATATAACAAATATATAACATATATTCCATCATACATATCTCTCTATATATATATACATGTATACCATTGAATCACTTTACTGCACACCAGAAACTAACACAACATTGTAAATCAACTATACTTGAATATATAAAAATTTCAATTAAAAAAATATTCTTGGGAAACATTTCTAAGCCTTCACTGATCTTAGACTTCACAAGAAAACCTGAGGGTCCTTTTTACATCGAAACACAATAGATCACCTTTACATTTAGTCTGTTGTTTAATTTCAATGGCTTTAGCTTCCAAGGTTAGTGATGCAGTTTTAGGGCAAGGCCAGTGGGAAGCTTATTCAATGCTTTAATTGTCTATATCCCTTGAAAGCCATACTGAGTGAGCTTGGCCTAATACTGTGGAGTTGGAATTCGATGATTTCCTTGTAGCAGAAGGGAAAACAATTTTTTTTTTGCATACAAAGGCTGTGACTAGTTCCATAGTGACCACTGCAGAGCAATGATCTTTCCCTGCATAGAGATTGTCCCTTTAATTCAAGGGGATTTTCATGTAAAAATGACTGCTTTAAAAAGAAAAAAAACTAAAGATTTCTTTCTCCCAAAGAATTTCATCCAAAAACAAATCAAAACAAAATCTTAAAATAGTTCTTGAAAATATTTTTTTAAGATCAGATAAAGGATTTGTCAGACTGGGAAGATGTAAAGGAAAATATTTTAAACCGTCATGGGACTTTCTAGGAATAAAAAAGCAGTGTTGGACTTCTCTAGTGGTACAGCGGATGGGAGTCCGCCTGTCAGTACAGGGGACCTGTGTTCAGTCCCCGGTCCGGGAAGAGTTCACTTGCCACAGAGCAATTAAAGCTGGTGTGTCACAGTTCCAGAGCCCGTATGGTGCAGCTGCTGAAGCCCCCATGCTCTCGAGTCTTTGCTCCACAACAAGAGAAGACACTGCAATGAAAAGCCCATGAACCACAACAAAGAGTAGCCCCCATGCGCTGCAGCTAGAGAAAGTCCATGTGCAGCAAGGAAGACCTAGTGCAGCCAAAAATAAACAAATTTTCTTTTTTTTAAGAAAAGCAATGTTGAGCCCCCTTTAACAGTCTTCTCTTCTAGCATGGGCTTTAACTCTTGGGGCTTTGTCACAGACTCAGCTGTCTCTCTGAAGACTAATGTGACACCCACCACAGGACAAAATTTGACTGAGGTCTAATTTCTGCAGTTGTAAATTTCCAGTGTACTACAAGGGGAATATAGATTGGTGGATGTGTCCACCCTGTCATAAACATTGCAGGCGATTTCTCTCCCCTGACATGCTTACATCTAATTTGCCCTATTAGCAAACAAAAGGAAAATTTCAGTGAAACCTCAAACCCACACAAGAACAAAATGCTTGCCTCATATTCACTTACATACATTCACCTGCAAGATGTGTTCCATCCTGGAAGCATTGTGCTTTATGGTTTGCAAAAATCTTTTATTCCCATCTTAACAACAGTGACATAGATGGGATGCTAGTGGAGAAGGCAGCTACAATTGCTTCCATTTTTTCCCCAGGTCTAAGGCTCAGACAGGTAATGGTGATTGTTCCTAGGCTCTCTGAGCTAATAAATGATAGAGTCAGGGTTTTAACTTGGATCACCAAGCCCCCACTCCAATTGCCTTAAACCTACTTTGTCTCTAATTTTAACTTTTTCTACAATCTCTGGAATTTTCTCCGTATCAGTTCATTTAATTCAGTCTCTCAGTCGTGTATGACTCTTTGCAACCCCATGGGCTGCAGCACACCAGGCTTCCCTGTCCATCACCAACTCCTAGAGTTTACTCAAACTCACGTCCATTGAGTTGGTGATGCCATCCAACCATCTCATCCTCTGCTGTTCCCTTCTCCTCCCGCCTTCAATCTTTCCCAGCATCAGGATCTTTTCCAGTGAGTCAGTTCTTCACATCAGGTGGTCAAAGTATTGGAACTTCAGTATTAGCATCAGTCCTTCCAGTGAATATTCAGGATTGATTTCCCTTAGGATTGACTGGTTGGATCTTCTTGCCATCCAAGGGACTCTCAAGAGTCTTCTCCAATACCACAGTTCAAAAGCATCAATTCTTTAGCGCTCAGCTTTCTTTATGGTCCAACTGTCACATCCATACATGTCTATTGGAAAAACCATAGCTTTCACTAGACAGAACTTTTGTCGGCAAAGTAACGTCTCTGCTTTTTAATATGCTATCAAGTGTGTCAAAGCTTTTCTTCCAAGGAGCAAGCATCTTTTAATTTTACAGCTGCATCACCATCTGCAGTGATATTTAGAGGCCAAGAAAATAAAGTCTGTCACTGTTTCCATTGTTTCCCCATCTATTTGCTATGAATTGATGGGACCGGATGCCATGATCTTCGTTTTTTGAATGTTGAGTTTTAAGCCAGCTTTTTCACTCTCCTGTTTCACTTTCGTCAAGAGGCTCTTTAGTTCCTCTTTGCTTTCTGTCATTAGGGTGCTGTCATCTGTATATCTGAGGTTATTGATATTTCTCCCTGCAATCTTGATTCCAGCTTGTGCTTCATCCAGTCTAGCATTTCACATGATGTACTCTGCATATAAGTTAAATAATCAGGGTGACAATATATAGCCTTGACGTACTCCTTTCGCAATTTTAAACCAGTCCATTGTTCCATGTCCAGTTCTAACTGTTGCTTCTTGACCTGCATACAGATTTCTCAGGAGGCAGTTGAGGTGGTCTGGTATTTCTACATCTTTAAGAATTTTCCACAGTTTGTTGTGATCCACATAGTCAAAGGCTTTAGTGTAGTCAATGAAGCAGAAGTAGATGTTTTTCTAGAATTCTCTTACTTTTTCTATGATTCAGCGGATGTTGGCAATTTGATCTCTGGTTCCTCTGCCTTTTCTAAATTAAATAGACAGATTTGAAGGAAACTGGGCTCCTAGAACCTGAGAGAACCCACATCACAAAATGATGTGAATCAGAAAAGACTTGCATTTCCCTTCCTAGGCCCCAATCCATGACAAGGTCACGGAATTCCCCCTTCTTTCCAAATTTAGTTTAGCTGTGCCTCTTGCAGGCTGCAAATTCCATCTACTTCCTCCAGTATAAAAACTGAAGCAATTCTGCTGGATGCAGAAAAGCCTGAGGAGAGATTCTCTTCACCACCAAATGTCAATGCATGCTCAGTCACTTCGGTCACGTCCAACTCTTTGTAACACTGGACTGTAGCCCGCCAGACTCCTCTGTCCATGGGATTCTCCAGCCAAGAGTACTGGAGTGGGTTTTCATGCCCTCCTCCAGGGGACCTTCCTTGACCCAGGGATCGAACTGGTATCTCTTACATCTCCTGCATTGTCAGGTGGGTTCTTTACTATCACCATGTGGGAAGCCCTACCAAAGGTCAATATACCCAACCCAACTCTGGTATATTGATGTTTTCCGTCTCTGGAAGTTCTTCAACTCCTATGGTGAATTTGTCATGTATAGGGCAGCATGACTCTTCCCCACAGGAGGAATTTTGAGGACAAAGGAGACATTCAGGTACAAGCAGAGAAGCACTTCTGAAAGAGTTCAGTGCATTCTGAGAGCAGAGAGCACCATGATGCTCGTGATGGTGTTTCTGAGAGCAGCAACCTAATGCATGAATTTCTGAGGCTCAGCCACGAGCTAGTATCTAACTCCTTCAGTTTTAAATGCCACACACAGAAAGTTGCTAAAATGGATATGGGAGCCAGGGCCCCCTCCTTCTTCACCACCTGCTCCTTGAGCTCATTTGTAGGCATTACCCCTGCCAGCAGGACTCTCTGCTTGGACCCCGCTATAGCAGAAGGCAGAGAATAGGCATCCCCTGGGCATTTTTCACACTGTGTTTTTCAAGCTGGCAGTCCTAGGGGATGATGAAAAATTGATTAGCTTTTCTAAAGCATAGCTGGAAATGAGTGATGCCAAAGAGCCAAGACGTGGCACACCTTCTAGAGACAACTTGTGAGGAATCTCCTGGCCTGCTTAGCGTGACAGCCCCAGATGCTGACTATGTTAGTGCACCCCAAGGTGATCACTCGAAAGCTTGCACGAGCCTCATTTGTCAGATTTACCTCTTGATGACGTCCCTCCTAACAAGGAAAAGCAGGTTAGCATGGCTGTGCAGCTCTGTACTTTCAAAAGCAAAGGGAGCCAACCACCAATATCCCCTTAGAAGCTACATGCCTGTCTATCATACAGGAGAAGCATACTGAAATCGGGTAATTCATAGCTAATATGTAAAATACATTTACATTTGTATAAAGCTGTTCACATTCCGAAGCACTCTTACATTCATTGTGCAATAACTGAAGCAAGTTTCATTATCTTCATTTGGTAACGGAAGATGCTGAAGTCCCAGGGAGGTTAAAAAACCTGCCCTGGGAATTCCCTGGCAGTCTGGCTGTTAAGACTTCACGCTTCCAATGCAGGGGGCATGGGTTCAGTCCCTCACTGGGGAACCGAGATCCCACATACTGCACAACCAAAACTTACTCCCGATCACATGAGACCAGCTGATGGCAAGGCCAGCACTAGAGTCCTGCTCTTCTGATTCGTGATCAGAGGCAACTGCCCATATACGGTATGTGCAATTATTTCTTAACAATATTCAGCTCACGTCTTTATTATCTTGCTAAAGGAATTTTTCTCATCACTGTTCTCTCTCACCAGTTGTGTTGCTCCCAGACTCCCACGCATGAAGCATAGTGCAAAATCAAAGGACACCTCCTAGACAGGGCAGGTGGGTGGGGTCAGAAGCTATCACATGTTCTGCTGGCTACCTTGAAGGAACCCTGCTTGGCCTCCTCCCCCATTTCACACTGGCAAGTCCTCAACATACCAAATGAATAGCTTTGGCCTTTTCTGAGCTTTGTTCTTCTGGCCCCCAGAGTGTGCCGGATGTTTTAAGTGGATTGCATGGGAGTGAATGACTCATATGTGGGAAGGTAATGAAATTTTGGAAATGAATACCTACGGAAAAGCAGAAAACCTGCAGGCCCTCTGCAGCACTCAAAGATGCTGAGAGCTTATCTGCTGATGCAAGAGAATTACAAGAGCTCTCGATTTAGACGTATTAAATAAAGAGAAGACATAGTACAAAATGGTACAGTAATTTGCTTTTTAAAGAGACTCTCTTCTCTTTCCTCTTCTTTCCCTGTCTCCCTCTCTGTGACTAGCTACACACACACACACACACACACACACACACACATGAAGGTACATGCTCAGTAATTCTATTAGCAATACAAGATGAGCTCCTCTCCACCTTCCTGCAGCCCAAGGGGATTTTAGCATAATGAGTAAGGTAACAATTTTTGAATAACAGTTCTTCAGATTTGAAGAGGGCCTTGTTTCCAGATTACAGACTCAAAGCTTGGGCAAACATTAGGTCATTCTGATATCCTCTTGGCAGCTCCCTGGGAGTGAGCAGCGCCCACAGTCTCCCCCTGCTGCAGTGAGAGGAACCATGGGGAGAGGGGTAGGAGCAGACTTGTGTCAAGGAGAAGTAATAGCCTGGGAGTCCGGAGGACTGGCGGCTGGCTCCAGCCCTGCCTTCAGCCAGATGTGCAATCTCCGGCGAGTCCTCTAACCTCGCTGGGACTCTGTGGATCATCTGGCTGCTGACGAACTCGCCAGGATGATCACCCAGCTCTCCTCCAGCTCTGACTAGTGTTAACAAGACATTTGAACTATGCAGCACAATTTGCAAAGCCCTGTCACATCTATCTACCCAGGCTTCACCACAGCTTATCTAGTGAGTTGAGAAAACTGGGACCCAGAGACAATAAGGGATTTGCTTGGGGATCACAGAGCTGATAGAAGAGCCAGGCTAGAGAAACAGGTTTCTGACTTCAAAGCCATGTTCGCGTCATAACCCCAGGCTACCTCTGAAGGAAAGACACCTCTGTGCTTTCATTTCCTGTGACAGAAAAGTGGTTTTGTTTTTTTTTTTTAAGAATAGTTAAAACCAAAAAAAGTGAGTTTTCAAGTTTTCCAGTCTAAAAGCAGTGACTTTCCACCCGCCAGATCTTGAGCTACCTCTGGAGAAGAGTAAGGTTTCACCACTGGAAACTAAGGTCCCCTAGAGAAGACCTCTGTGAAATGTGCACAATCCACATCCAATTCCTGTGCATCCAGCCTTATGTCATGGGGGTGTCCCTGGGAACACTTTCTTTATGAAAATATGTTTAGTAAAGCACTTATATTTTGAACAAAAGAAACTCACCTGCACTTTAAGATGGTCCTCTTAGAAATGTCTTGCAGAGTTTGAAAAGAAAGAGAATATTTTCTAATCCAATAGCTTTCTACTTGTTCACGTTCCTAGCTAAGAACCAGAGCAACTAGGCAGGGCAAGGGAGACTTTGACCAAGGGGAACAAATGGGAGCAGCTCCCAGCATCATGCTATTCACCACCCTCGCAGACGGAAGCACTCAGTCCTGCAGCTGCTGGAAGCATTGATTGTTGGGTGTTGCTAGCTCATAGCTGAGCCTTCACATCAGGAACTGTCTAAACTGAAGACAGCTGTCTAACCCAAGGCCAAGACTCAATTCCCTGGAGCTGCCTAGGAAGTAGCGTTTCTCATCAGTACACAACGGTATAAAAGCCTGGCCTTTTTGCTCCAACTGCAGATGCTGCTGCAAGGTCAGACGAGCTCCAGAACATCACCAGGGAACTGGCTGCCGCATCTGTAGTGGCTGCATCACAGCCCAACTTATCCCTCTACAGAGTCCACTTCCCTCCTTCCCTCTTAAATGCACTGCACCCCAATCTCCACTCAAACTCTGCTTCACGGAAGCCCGACCTGCCACACATCTTCCTTTCTATCACTCTTGAGCCGACAGAATCTCTAAAATCCCCATTTCTTTTTTGTTAGTTGTTAAGAGCGACAGTCTTGGTGAGGACTCCAGTGGTGGAACCCAACACTGAGGAGGATGGAACAAGGCTGTGTTCCATCCTCCTCAATACTAATTCACAAACAAATGAATTATTCACAAATACTAGTTCACAAAATCACAAATGATTTTGGAAATTGGGAACAGACTTTCAAAATGAGGTCATACAAAGAACAGGTGATTTGGCAGAAGACACAGCATATAGAGAAACTGATGTTACATAATAAATTAAGAGGAAATTCTACCATGTCCACAAGGACATCAACCAGGAAAAAATAAAGCTCTTTTTGACTCCCTCCTGAGGGCTCATGTTCTCAAGCCAGGCAGTACTTGCTGCAGTCTGATCAAGCATCGCGTCTACCCCTTGTGAGCAAAACAGTGATGACTTCACTAACAGTGTGTTTTCTGCTTGAACTCTCTGCCCTATATTTCAGGGCATTTGTGTTCATGATTCAGTCAACTTACTCTACCCCCGATAAAGAAAGTAAATCATTCAGTTATAAAACCTGAATAAGTCTGCATAAAGCTAGCTATATACTAAATCATAGTCAGTTCATCGTAAGCATGTCCCATGTGTGCGTGTGCATGTCCAGTCGCTTCAGCCCTATGTCAGGAATGGAGTCAAAGACAGATATCAGAACAAAAGAAATCTGTAGTGTGCTTCTTCTTGTTCAGTCGCTCGGTCGTGTAACCCCATGGAGTATAGCCCGCCAGGCTCCTCTGTCCATGGGATTCTCCAGGCAAGAATACTGGAGTGGGTTGCCATGCCCNGGAGTCAAAGACAGATATCAGAACAAAAGAAATCTGTAGTGTGCTTCTTCTTGTTCAGTCGCTCGGTCGTGTAACCCCATGGAGTATAGCCCGCCAGGCTCCTCTGTCCATGGGATTCTCCAGGCAAGAATACTGGAGTGGGTTGCCATGCCCTCCTCCAGGGATCTTCCTGATCCAGGGATCAAACCCATGTCTCCTGCATTGCAGGCAGAGTCTTTACCACTGAGCCACCAGAGAAGGTCCACAATCAACAGCATTTATCAGAATCTAATGTTCATGGACCACCAAACCATCCCCGCCGTAGGCAACACAACTAAATCAAAGACAATCATCACGCACAGGATTTTACCCTTGGATGATGTTGTCTGACCTCTGAGACTCCAGAGTTTTAACTATAAGTTGGCAAGTATGGGGAAAAAGACTGGAAGAAGAAATGCCATGTTCGTTTCTAACAATCAGGTCATTTCTAATTTGATTGTAAAAATGTTAGGTACAAATTGTGACAAACAATCTGGAGAGAGCTCTGAGATGGAAGTCTGATTTTGTCCTCAAATTTGAGGGTTGTGCATATTTTTTTCAGGTAGCCTGAGGGATTCATACTGAACTGAATTTTCAAAGCAAACCGTATAAGTGCTTGTCCAAAAAAGCATCAACATCTACAGTCCCTCCAGCTTTTCTGCACAGAGACATGTGAATATCCCCTGAAAATATACACAGCGATAATAATAAAGGGGCAGGAGAGGGAAGGGAATATAACAGATGATTTCTGTAAGTCAGATCTGCTACCAATGTTGTCTTCTCTCTAAATGTGACCTTATGACTTCTGGTTGGCCTAATGCAATATATAACTACAGAGTGATTGTCTGTTGAATAACAGGTTTAATGGTTAGTTTTGAACGACTGGAGTTCCCCACAGAGGACTGAGCACAGGAAAACAGAGTTGCATGTCAATGAAAATGCAAGACAACAGAGCACAAGAAGGGCTAATTAGGAGAAGCTCTTGGAATTAGTATCACTCAGGACCCCAGCAGGAAACAAAAGTACAGTCCATGAGGATGATCCAACGAGGGACTGGCTATGGAAGCAGACAGGACACAGGAGACCGTAGGAGTAGCGCAGAAGCCGCAAGCAAGGAACTGCGGCGCTGCTGCCACTCCTAGAGCTGAACAGACAGAGCAAGGAGCGCTTGCTGGGACCCAAAGCGAGACGCGCTGAGGAGAAACATAATGTATGAGAAGAAACGACGTTTAGCCCAGAGCAACAGCCAGCCTGA
This sequence comes from Oreotragus oreotragus, assembly GCA_006410675.1. NCBI lineage: Eukaryota > Metazoa > Chordata > Mammalia > Artiodactyla > Bovidae > Oreotragus > Oreotragus oreotragus. The sequence goes on along the minus strand of SJYX01008646.1, from coordinate 55,721 downwards.
GGTGATTCCACGGGGAGAAGGCAGGGAATAATACCCCCATCTCCATTTCCTTCCTCTCTGTAATCTGCTGCTCACTCTCTCTCATTGGCCAAGACCAAATAAAGCCCCCTTCTGCGGTCCAAACAGGTTAGCCTCCTGGCCAGAGAGCAAGTAGAAAAAGAAATCCTGGCGAGGTAAAGGAGAATACACCCCATTCCAAAAAAAGGAAGATACCTGGGATACAATGTATCAAGATTTGAGCGTGAGCATCCTTTTTCCCCTTTCATTCCAACCTCTGATAAAAACATTTTTAAAGCATGGGATAAGATAAATTAAGAAAACTTTCCTGGAAGTAAGTCTTCAGCTGCATTCCAAGAAAGATGGGGACATGGCTAGGGGATAGTTAAGAAAATCATAGGAAAAGGTTATTGATGGAAGAGGTTATCGGTATTGCAGTCATCTTCATCTGCTCTATCAAATATAGCACAAACACATCACTGATAAGCTATCAAATACAGCAAAAAAACACGTGCTATCATCTTCCACATGGGTTTTGCTATATTTGAAGGCAAACACCCCAGTGACAAGGAGGCCACATTTTACTGACTCCAATAATGCTGCATTCAGAACCATGGCTATCTGCAGGCAATCTGTTGATCTTCTAGAGAACAGAGGATGGAAAAATGCTGCTTCACCACTTGTAGGACCAAATATTTTCCCAAAGTCCTGGCTCTAGAATCACATAGGCCTAGTTTGGTCTGCATCCTGGCTCGGCCACAAAAATAGCTGGATGATCTTCGGTCAAATTCTGTAATCTCACTAAGCCTTAATGTCCTTATTTAAACACCAGCTCCTCCTTGCATCATGTCACAGTGAAAGAGAATAATGTATCTGTATTAAGAAAAGTCCTTTCATTGCAAATCTGATTCTGATTTGCATCTGATTCTGGCTGGGAAGGTAGGAGGGAAGAAGAAAAAGAAAAGAGAAGTAGAGAATTTATTGAATACCTCGATAGTCAAGGAAGAAGGGAAGAAAGAGTGGGTTAAAATGCTCATATCACACACAGACCTCCCCATAGTTCTTATGGTTTCAAGCTCTGTAGATCTCTGAGAGAACAGTAAGTAGTACCACTCTGGGATCCCAGCAATAGCAGGTGTGCCCATTCTTTCTGAAACACGTGACTATGTGGCTCCATTTCAATGGTTACAGTCCCCAGCCTCCTCATTGCCAATGCAAATTCCAGGGGGAGAGAATTTCATTGGCTCAGCACAGATCAAGTCAATCAACTGGGCAAACCAACCATGGGATGGGGAGAGGCCCCAACAGTCATGTGGGACACATGGCACTGTGAGTCCACCCTTGTGTGTCTAGGTCCTGGGGAAGGAGGAATCTGGATGAAGCATGCAGCCTCCACTGTCTAGAGAAAGGCCACAGTATCAGGGACCCATCACATAGAAGTCCTCATGAGCTGTCAGCTATTATTATTTCAATGATTATGATAGAGATAGCATTTAGAAATTTCAGTATCTTTTCCCTAGAGAACTGTGGTACACCATTAGCTGTTTCTGCTAATATCTACAATTTTTAAATTTTGGATTTATCCTATATTTCTTATTAGATTATAAATTCATGGAGAGAAGAGATCATTATATTTCCCACTTTCTCTTATATATCCTTATTTTCTAATGCTTAAAAAACAGTAGGTGCCCAAATAAATGTGGTCTACTCCCTAAATCTCACTGATCTATACTTATATTAGAGCTACTGTGACCAAAATATGTCCCCATTTGCCTTTCCTTAAAACCCAAGACATAAAATCAATGTCCACTCAGTGAACTGAAAGTTTAGAGTCAGACTCAAAGAAAACTCCTCATATTTCAATTTGAAGAAAAAAATTAACTTATCATATTCAACCCTGCCCAACATTTTCAGTTATTGAAAGTGGCTTACAATAAATATATCTGCTGCAAATTCTGATCCAATAGTAGGAGCTGTCTGGCACTACGTTGAAAAGGTTCATGAGAAAAAGGCTGAGACCAAAAAAATGCCATAATTATTAATGTCTGGCATGGACACAGGATTGATTAAGTTTGTCCTCAATTTTTAGATAACCTGAGAACTAATTTAAGGTAGATGATGTGAAGGTAATATTTATGTAAATACTATTAGACATTATCATCATCTTTGTGATTATTTAAATACTAGAAAAAGAGATAATTATCAAGAGTACAGTTAACTGATTTCTTACTTATCTTTTAAAGTCATGATTTCCAAATCTAGCATTTAAGTGATGATTGTGTATGTATAGCTATATTGTGTATCATTTAAACTTGGTCAAGTACATAAACAGAAAACTCAACTCAAAAAAATTTGAATGAGATAGAGATTTGCTGTATTTTTCTCTCCCATAGAAGTCCCAAGATAGGCCATCCAAGGCTGATATAGAGGTTCCAAAGTCATTAGCAACCTGGTTGTCTTCTATCTTTGCATTCTATCTTCCTCAATCAGAGGCTTCCGTCTCAAAGCTGCCTCATTGCCCATGACAGCTGCTGGATCTCCAACCATCATATTTGTATTCTAACCAGGAAGAAAAAAGAAAGGAGAAAATTGCTAGTGGGAGTGTTTTCCCAATGAGTCAGCCCTATTTTAAATAGATTTCCCAGAAGCCCCACTTGATGACTTTCAATTACCTCCCACTGACCCTCTCAAGCAGTAAGGGAATGTGGGAACTTCTCTTTTCAGCAGAACACATTGTAATTTGGGAGATAGGGAGAATGGGTATTTTGGTAGGCAACTAATGATCTCTGACACAACTTCTTTATTAGAAACATACTGTTCTAAGTCCTTAGTGATTCCACTAGACAATACATTCCATGGAAGCAGGGACCTGGTCTATTTTGTTCACTATACCCCCTCATCCCACCCTACCCCCAACCCCCCAGCACCCAGAACATGGCATAAACAGTTAATCGGTGAATAAGAGACCAAGTCACAATGAAAACCCTAACTTTCCCCAAAGCCCAAATACCTCCCCAAACCTCCATGCTTTGAGGTTCTGTACAAAGAGGTAAATGGTAGAGCTTTGAAAGAAGCTAGAAAGATAGATAAGAGGTTAAGTAGTTATAGTCCTGGGCTTCCCTGGTGGCTCAGACAGTAAAGAATCTGCCTGCAATGTGGGAGACCTGCATTCGATCCTTGGGTCAGGAAGATCCGCTGGAGAAGGAAATGGCAATCCACTCCAGTCTTCTTGCCTGGGGAATCCCATGGGCAGAGGAGCCTGGGGGGCTACAGTCCATGGGGCTGCAAAGAGTCGCACACAACGGAGCCACCAGCACTAACTGACAGTCCTGAATGTCTTTTCACACTAGAGCTTTTAAATACAGATCCCACAGGGGCCCTGCACAGACAGCAAGCAGTGGGAGAGACTCAGTAGAACAGTACACAGTTCAGCTCAGTCACTCACTCTTTGCAGTCCCATGGACTGCAGCACGCCAGGCTTCCCTGTCCATCACCAACTCCTGGAGTTTACTCAAACCCATGTCCATCGAGTCAGTGATGCCATCCAACCATCTCATTCTCTGTCATCCCCTTTTCCTCCCACCTTCAATCTTTCCCAGCATCAGGGGCTTTTCAAATGAGTTGGTTCTTCACATCAGGTGGCCAAAGTATTGGAGTTTCAGCTTCAACATGTCCTTCCAATGATATTCAGGACTGATTTCCTTTAGGATGGACTGGTTGGATTTCCTTGCAGTCCAAGGGACTCTCAAGAGTCTTCTCTAACACCACAGTTCAAAAGCTCAGCTTTCCTTATAGTCCAACTCTCACGTCCATACAGTTCAGTTCAGTTCAGTTCAGTCGCTCAGTCGTGTCCAACTCTTTGCGACCCCATGAATCGCAGCACGCCAGGCCTCCCTGTTCATTACCATCTCTCAGAGTTCACTCAGACTCACGTCCATTGAGTCCATGATGCCATCCAGCCAACTCATCCTCAGTCGTCCCCTTCTCCTCCTGCCCCCAATCCCTCCCAGCATCAGAGTCTTTTCCAATGAGTCAACTCTTCGCATGAGGTGGCCACAGTACTGGAGTTTCAGCTTTAGCATCATTCCTTTCAAAGAAATCCCAGGGTTGATCTCCTTCAGAATGGACTGGTTGGATCTCCTTGCA